>JAFEMH010003022.1:0-295122 GCA_022495995.1 Adenophora triphylla var. japonica
GAACGAAGACAAAGCAAAAAGATAGTAGCAGATCCGAAAAGAATCGAATAAACATTTTGGCGTAAAACTCCATCAAAGAAAAATTCCGTAGCTGGGAGTAACTTGCACGGTGAAACTAAATCTTGCTGGATATGAAGATGGAGCAGCCTTGATGGAGGAGCAGCAGCGCCTGAGGAATCTGGACTTTAAGGCTCCACTCGATGGAGTTCAATCTTGAGAAGTTCTCAGCTGCAGAGAAGAAGAAACAAGCAGGAAGAAAGTGCAACTGTTTTGGAAAACAAGAGTCTGGCGGCATTTCCAAAGCTCCAACAAGAATTTCGAACACGGGGCATGAAACAACAAAATAACATCGGCCAGACTCACTTCAAGAAGACGGTTAACGGTCGGCCAACCATGGCCATCGAGTTCAGTGCATCAGCCAATAGGCACAACAAACAAACACCACCTCGTCAAAATTTCGCCTCTCGTTAAGATCCTTCACGCACTCACCAAGCGCTGGGAAAGATCCGCATTACCGTTGAGCTTGTGAAGCTTTACGTCAACTAACCAAACCCAACAATGGCTACTTTCTTCAAAATGAAATTAATTCTTTCAAACAAGACTTTGAAAAGTTAGCGTAAATTCGCGGAAAGCCGACAATTAACCCGCGTAACACACTCGGAAATTGGAAGGAAAGAAAGAAATGAAACATCACCGATTACGCTATCCAAAAAATAATGGTTGCACAAGAACCGATCTTTGAGGACACTCCCGCCTCGGCTTCCTTCTTCTACTGAGCTCCTACACACATGCACACACGTAAACTAGGCCGGGGTGGCTCGGCAAAACCCTACTACGGCGTGCCAGAGTGGCGCTGGTCAGGCCGCGTAAAATGATAATAGTAATGGAAACCCCAGAGAGAGAGAGAGTTTAGAGGGCAGAGGAGAGAACATACCCATACAAATGAACTATTCATCTTATTTATATTCCTTAAGCCCCCTACGTGCCTCGTACATGGGGAAGACACTTGTCAATCATCCACTTATGGTCCCCAACCAACTTTAAGTTAGCGGTATTTCATTGTTCACCTTGTCAAATCAAGCTACGCTAATTATTTTGCCGTGACTGGGGATCACTCTTTTCACATAAGCCGTGTGCGACAATCACCGTACTAGCCGGCCATGCTCATATTGCCGCCAACCTCAATTACGTCGACAACGTGTTTCCCGCCTTCGTCCATACTATCGTCAGACATTCGTTTTTCCGGGGTATCAATCTTCACCTACTTACTCTCACATGCCGCCTTTGAGTACTGGACCGCCTTTGTCCCGCTCTTGGGCCTACCACGCGGCCTATTCTTAAACATTCTTGGCTCCATTAAGGCACGTCAGCTCCTTATTTTCCCGCAGTGCCCAATGCTATTTTCCAATATCACATCGAAGCCCCCACTCGAGACCTGGATTATTCATGACTTAGGCGAGAAATTCACTAAGTCGCTCAAGATTCCCTATCTCGCCACTTCCCTTAAAGTAGATAAGAGTCTCACCTCGACACCTACATAGCCACGCGTCATCTCGGGTGGCCGACGGTCCCGGGCGGCTCCGTCGTAGCCAGAGGACAGGAGCAGGATTTTCGAGCCTCTCAATAAATAACCACTTTAAAAGGGGAGGGATTTCAAAATTTCAAATGCCATTTAATTTCTAGAAAACTCCCCCAAACGCCCCTTCGTTTCCACGACGCCTCTTCATCTCCCCAACTCTAAGGTCAGTCTCAAGTCTCTCATTCTTCATTTTTCGTTACCTAGCCTTCATTTTCTTGTTTTTCCTAAGCGAGCCATTTCCTCGAGAAAACCCTTTTTCCTTCCTAATTTCACCATTTCTCACCGGCTTTTGTTTTCCATATTTCTTCGATCTACTCACGATTATGGTTACAATCCTTCTATTTTGGGGTTTCTTAGGTGAATCTCTCGGCAATTTTCTTCACATCCTCGGGAAGTTTCCCGCCAAAATCCAAGCCAAGTTCATCGTCCCCGTTGATTTCTTTAAACTTCCTAGGTAAACGCTTGATTTCTCGCATTTTTCTTACTTTTCGCTTTTTACTTCCATATTTTGCTATCTCGTTTCATGGCGAGAACCAAGTGTTGTACTAGAGCAATTAGGTTTGGACAAAGTTTGAGAACTGGGGGATACTATAGGGTTGACATGGGGGTATGGGCCAGAATCCCGCGCGAGGACCTCAATGCTCTGCTTATGCGACATGATGCTGAGACCGCCTTTCTGGATGCCTTAGAAATTAGGGGTCCCCCCTTTTTGCACAAATCTTCACCCATGCAAACCTTCCATAACACTTTTGAGTTATGCTCGCACATTTGTGCTTTTTATCATTCCCGCTTTGAATCTAATTTTTCCGACACCGACTATCCCGCAGCCCCCCAATTTACGTAGTCGTCGCTTCTATAAACAGTTTGTTCCAGCTCCAGCGAGAGGAGCGACATGTCTTCTACTAATTCCACATCCAGCCATGATGTCTCAGACACTCTTGCCGCGGAGACATCATCCCAACCCCGTGTTTCTTCGAACAAATCCTCGTTGCCAATGTGGCGACAACCGCACTCCTCTTCCGACTTCCAAACCCCGTTGCATGTTAAATTTGGCATCAACCACAACACTTATCACATCGAGCCTTATACCGGTGACTTAAACCTTACCACCGTAAGTGCTCCAATTTGAGTTGTTAGTATTTCCGTTAGAAAACTAACGAAAGCCTTCACATTCTTAACCTAAACCTTAACTTTTCTAACAAAACCTAACTTTTCTAAGAAAGCAAGGGTAAGTTGGGGATTGATATTTGGAGTTAAGCAAGGTAAAGAATCTTACAAAAGGTAAAAATCCGAAATGGGTAAGTCAGTAACAACAATGCTTTGAGTATTTCAACAAAATATTCCTCTTGTCCAAAAAGCCTGCAAAGCAAAGCATTTAATGAATGCTGCACGCCGACGTAAATGTCCGCGCGGATGGAATTGAAATTTCCAGAGGCCTATAAATAGAGCCCTCGCCTCATTTTTAACAAGAACAATTCACTCACAACAAGATCTTGGCGAAAAATATTGTAGAAAATGCTGGGAATTCCTTGAATTGCCACCTTTTCTTAATCATTTTCCCAAATCCCACTCACTAAACACTCTCAAATTCAAGTCTCAAACACAAATCCAAGGAAGATAGAATACCATCATTAGTAAACCCGCCTTCTCCTTACCTTAAACCTCCCTCATCCATGCATGCATCTCATACTTTAAAGATGTAACTTGTTCAATCTCTTGCTCCAAGATCCAAGAGGATCTCCATGGAAGTTCATCTCCATGGATGATCTTCTATAAAGATCTACATTCCTTATAATTTGTTGTCTTTTATCTTACATAAAATAGTTGTTACTTGACCTAAAGTGTGGTCACCATGGGAAGTTCATCTCCATGAATGATCACACTAAATGGTCCATATTCTCATTTCATGTCATTAATCTTTACTTGACCTAAAATGAAGTCACCTTTGGAATAAATTTCCATGGATGACCATTTTAAAGGGTCCAAATTGTTTCTTACTTCCTTGAAAGTGTTTTCCTAAAAATCAATTTTCATACATAAAATCTTTATTTCAAGTTAAATCTCCACCATCCCAAGCAAATGAAGTGCTTCAAGTCCTAATGTACTTAAGGATGGCTTGATATAGTAGATCACCACTAAACAAGTTTAGTGATCACTAATCAAAGCCTAAGGAAATTGGGACAAAGCATGATGCACACCCCTTAAAATCACATTTTCCTTCTTGAGAATGTTGCTTTCCAAAGAGCATTTCTCTAAGACCTCTATCCATTGTCTAATTTTTGGACACACTAAAAACTTGAATTTGGTGTTGACTACAAAATATTTTTTTGTAGCCAACATCCATAGGATTCTAGACATATTTTTACTTTATTTTTTACGTGAGTCTAACTCCCTTTTCCAAATTATTTTCCAAAGGTCAGCTTTAGTTAGCCTCTAGAAATCCAGATTTCACATCTCGTAATTTCCGTAAGGTTTTGGTCCATAAAATCATCTCCAATCATAAAAATATTCTCGTAGTAACCTTATTTAAGATGTTTTGAAACAACTTTAATTCTCGAGTTGGTCTTATAAAAACTAGTTTTTTTTTTTAAGATAAGGAAAACGTGTTTTCAAAACAAACGGTGGCATTTTTTGTAATTACACAAATTCGTGCCATCCCCAAGCTCCGATCATCTTCTCTCGGCCATTCCAAGCTCCGATCGTTCTCCTGGCTGCTCACTCGCCTTGAGTATTTAGTAACCTACAATTCGTGGCCCTAGTTCCGCCATTAATGTCCATTGTCAACTCTCGCTTCGTTACATAATTGATTGGTACTTTTTGGTTGATTGGTACATAATTAATTGGAGATAATCTGTGTGATTTGATTCCATAGCTCTTCGTTTTTTCGTTGGATAAATGTAATGTCCTTTAATGGTGTGGAAAAAGGGTTTAATTTTCTCAAGTTTGGGTCAATTCAACGAAGCCGCATGTGTAACAAAGTGCCAGCCACAAGGTAAAAGTGCCAGTTGCTAGTGTAATAAAGTGCCAAAGCGTTAGTGTACAAAGTACGCCGGGTGTTAGTGTAAAACAAGTGCCAAAGTTAGTTTAACAAAGTGCCGCAGTTAGTGTAACAAAGTGCCGCTGTTAGTTTATAAAGTCACTTAATATACATGCACTAGTACTTTTTACACCGGCATTCAAAAATACATGGACCGGCATTTGAAAACACATTTACCGGCACTCAAAAATGCATATACCGGCACTCAAAAACACCGATAATTATTTTTGCCGTTATTCAAAAACATGAACTCGGCATTCAAAAACATGGACTAGCATTCAAAATTACATGAATCGGCATTCAAAAATACATTGACACTCGCCATACACACTTACCGGCACTCTATTATACACTAACGGGCACTCAATTATACACCAATGGGCACTTGATTATACACTAACGGGCACTTGATTATACACTAACGGCACTCAATTATACACCAACGGGCATTTGATTATACACTAACGGGCACTCTATTATACACTAACGGGCACTTGATTAATCACCAACTCGGCACTTGATTAATCGTTATAAAACAACAAAGCCTAGCCATATCCAAATCCTCACCATTTTCCCCATTCGGAAATCCCCAATCAAACTTCGCAATAAATTCGCAAGCACCGACCCAATCGTCACCGCCGCAAACGCAATCCCAGACACCCTCCGTCCCGATTCGAACGGTATCAATTCAAAATCAAATCCTTTGTAGTGGTAATGGAGAGTGTAAACGGAAGGTTTCTTTGATTATGGCTCTCAAATAGTTCATCTTCTCAAAGTCATCGTCGGTTATGTGTTGTCTGCCGCCGGTTGGTTTCTGGGATCGGAGAGGGGATTGGTGTTGCCGGAGAAGGAGAAGACGGTGAGGGCGATTGCAATTGGGGTTGCCGGAGACGAAGAAGACGCGATCTTCCCCTTTGCGTATAGAGAGAGAGAGGAGAGAGAGAGAGGTTAATGAATCGTGCAAGGTTGTTATTAGGAAGACGGTGAAACACGTTTTTTGTTAAGTTAACAAAAAACGCGTTTTTTATAAGTTTTTGGCTTAATTATCTGACTTTCCCCATATTCTGAATTTTTAAAACTCTTAAATCCATTGTAAAAGCAAGTGTCCACTGTCTTTTTCATTCTGGCAGAATTGACTTTCGACTTCAAGGAGTCTTTTGAGTATCAAAACTCAACCCTAAAATCATACCAAAAATCATGGGACTTGTTTAATGTCTTACAAAGAGTTCTCAATTTTTAGTTTTTTCAGTTTGCATTTATTTTGACCAAAGAAACACACACACACACACACACAAATGGTTTCAAATTAGGAAGACTCGTTTACGAGGCATTCCGGTGAACCCTAACGTTCTTCCCGGAGTGTAACATGACCTCTGAACCCAAATCTCTAATCTCGGGCATTTTTCAAAGTTTTGGCCCTTAAAATAAAAATGGCGTGGCGACTCCCATTTTTTGTTGATTTTAAAAAAAAAAAGAAAGATCGCGGCGGCACATTCATCACAGGGGCGACTCCGCTGGGGAATAAGGCTTTATTTTTAAAAAAAATAATAAAAAAAAATGGTATTTGGTATATAGGTGGAAACCATTAAGTTTCCGTACCGCTCCCTAACCCGGGTTTGGGATAAATTATGGTCTAACAAAGCCAATGCATCCGCTATCATTTTTTTTTTTAAAAAGAAAAGCTTTTGTGGGTCAAGCTTCCATCCCGGCATTTGAAACCATTTGTATTGTGTGTGTGTGTGTGTGTGTTGGTTTTGCACATTTCGTGTTGTTTGGACTGTCCCAGAAGAATCGATATTTTGACTGTCGAACTCGCTTCCTTAACTGTTTGAATTTTGTGCTTATATGTTTATTTGCTTTCAAAAAAAAATTCAAAAAAATTCAAAAAAAAAAATTCAAAAAAAAATCAAAAAAAAAAAATCATTTTTTGCATGCATCATCCTCTTTAAGACACATGTGAAAATTTCTATTTTACTCGTAAAAGAAGATAGACCGCTTGCACACTAAGCACACTTGGCCTTACACTACACACTCACGTCCCCAACCCGGGAAATCCCAAGAGCAGCCCATTTCGCCTTATTACGCCTCTCGGTGCGAGCACGGGACTACCCAAACATCCCTTGAGCCTCGTGTCGACTACGCACTTGTCCGTGATACACTTTGTCCGAGACCCGATTGGTTTTTAGTCCGGTTCGTGTCATGCCCACCGTGTATACACCTTTCCCGTCAAGCCTTAGTCGGCATACCAAGTCAATATCTTTCGGGACCCTAATCGCCGAAGTCACGCCGGTTTTCCGCCGCGAACTTTGACCAGATATTGACTCGGCGCCTCGACTTCGACTTCTGATCGGCACAACTTATGCACCGACTCCGCATGACACCGAGTCATCAAGGATTAATGATTATTCCATGTCTAATTACAAATTTAACCGACGACGGGTCAAGATCAATTATGGACATTTATCGCCCGAGCCACGCCGACTTTTCGTCAAGCCCTCCTGGGACATGATCTTGACCTTGACGCGCCTTGTCCGTAATTTACATCGAATACTCATTAAGACTAGATTACCCGCCGACTTTAGGATCGTTTTTCTTTTCGGTCGGTGGGACTCGCTGCTCCTACGGAACCCTTGTTCGGGGTTACAGGTTGAGGGTCCGCAGCGTAGTGATGGGGCCCACCGATCCAGAATCGTAGTAGTTTGCGAAAAGAAGAGCAATCTTTTCCAACCGCTTAGGTTTAATAAAATACCTTTTAAGTAAACAAGAACAAATAATTGCATGTTGCATGAGCCCTAAGCCCAAATACCTACCTTTCTCCACTCCCAAACATCTGAACCCTCGTGTCTTTCCCCCCGCAGCTCCTGACAAAGCTTGGTTTCGCGCCGGTCACCGTTTGATCGCTTGGGAAGAGTCAAGCGCATCGTCGCCTTCACCATTTGTTCCGACTCCGGGTTTCGTAATGTCCGCATCGCCCGGTAACGATGGGGACAACATCACTCCGCCTCCCGGACTCCTCAAATGTAATGCAAAGTGGGACTCGCTAGCGTAACGTATGAGATTGCGACAGAAGCTACAGACATTAATAGCCTTATGGAAGCCATCAGAGCCATGGTTTGGCCGCCGCCTCAATCCCGATGGTACCTTTACCGTGGAAGAAGAAGAGGACCCCAATCCCACTCCCGCCGCCCGATTACTCCAGATGCCACCACCCACCTCCTACGGTACTACTACCGAACCCATGCTCCTCGATCTTCGGGTCGCCCAGCCTCCCCAACTACATACCACCGGATCCATGAAGCTGACGGGGCGAACCGCTCATAGCCTCGCTGGGGACAAAATCAAGACGAATGTCTTCTCATGGTTGGGGGTACCTCTAATGCCACAAGAATTGGGATCCCGCCTCGCTTGAGACCGATCAACTGGACCTTCACATCAACAGCTCAAAATGCCACATCAACAGCTTTGGAATGCCACCACAGCCTCGGTTCGGGGCAACAAACAGGAGCCCTCCTCGTAATGATGCTAGCTCACCAAGCTTCCTCACACAGCTTTCACAAACCCATTTCTCACTCAGGGTTCGCTGGGTTACCAAGCCTCCATCCTGGGGCCATCAGACCGCAGCACCCTCGGTTATACACCCGCCACAACCAGCCATTCAATTCAACAATCAGTGGACAATGCACCGCACCTATGCCTAGCTAGCTATGAATCTCAACTTGGAAAACCAAGCTACCCGGCCACATCAGCTCGCCTCCACCCACTTTGCCGGTTGAAAGTCAACAAAGCAAGCCGCAAGGTTCTATCCATATGCCCAAAGCTTCTATTCGTGCTCCCTGTGGTAATTCGGCCAAGGACAAGTTTTTACCTACGTCCCCGGGTCGGCCGTTCCCTCCACCCGCCCGCGCCAAAGTGGTAACTCCTCTCTAGCCTCGGGCCACCGGTTCCGAACGCCATGGCTCCACCACAAGACCCTAACCTGGCCTCGGTTCATGGAGCAACACAAGGAAATGAAAGCGCAGATTGCCGAATTGATCGCTAAGAAATCTCGCCTTCCGGCCTACGGACCCGGACTCTATTGTTCCCCCGCTCCACAAATTCGTGATGCCTAATCTCGGACCTCGTTTGATGGGACGGCATGCTCGAAAACTCATTTGGACATGTATACCTTGGCAATGAAGGCCAAAGGGTGCACCAATCAGCAGCTGGCTGACTACTTCAGCCTCTCGTTGAAATCTAGTGCTCTAAAATGGTTCTTCCGCCTAAAACCCGAGGCCAGTGGCTACATGGGATCAGATCACCAAGGCCTTTACAGAGAAGTACAAAGCTAATTTGGAATGGGAAACAAATAGAGTTGACTTGCAAGACAACCGTGCAAACATCCCGATGAGAATGTCGGGGATTTCTACAAGCGGTGGAATCTCGAAACTTAGCGAGATGGCCATCCCTCCTTCTCGAAGAGGAACAAGTGGACATCTTCCGGGCCGTGCCTAAAATCACATTTGAGAACCTCCCTCACCACTTTCCCTACTCGTACTTACGTGCTATGGTTAACTCCACGGCTAAGTTTGAAAAGGCTTACAATCAACAACCTGCCGCCGCACTCCGCTTGCATGCATACGCAGCTCCTCCCTCCAACACGATTCCCGCTCCTGCTAAAGGTAAAGAGGTGATCAACTACGCAGGGCAGGAATGTAATAATGCAACTCCTTTTGCTCCCAGGAAACCAGCTGAGCCCAAGTCTCGGGTCATAAACCTCGAAAGCTTCGGAATGCCTCTGAACGACATCTTTAGAGGATTGGTGAAAGAAGGCTTGCTGCGTCCTTTAGAAAATTTCCAACCCAGAAATCCGAATGCTCCCGTGGATACTTCTAAGTTTTGAGCTTTTCATCAAGCCCACAGACATCTAACGGATAACTACTTTACTCTGAAAAAGGCAATCCAGGGATTGATAGAGCAAGGGAAGTTGGAAGGCCCCGAGGGGCCTAATACAGTCAAAAATCCCTTCCCAAGAAATCAAAACCAGGTGAACGTGATTGAAGCCGGAGAGCCTTCACATGCTCAGGAAGATAAGGAGACTGACAAAATACCTATGACCAATCTTGTCGAGGATCCTGCATTTGGAATCCCTTTCAAATTTCTCAAGAATGAGGAATGCACTAATCCTCCCCGGTCCCAAAGTTACCCGTTTCTTGCAAGAATATGAGGCTCGCTATTTCTGAGGAAGGGATAGCCGATACATCAAGAGCCGGGCTGTTTCGGTCAAATCATGAGAAAACCATTTACACGAGATGGTTAGAGCAGTCAAGGAAGATTGAGCAAGAAAGTTTCAGGCGGGCGCCTGTGCTGGGGCTTATCAGCAAAGAGGCCGAAGAGCACCTGGAGTTAGTACACTTCTGCAAGTTGGTTTTGGGAAAAGCCGAATACGATCTCGAGGACAGTAAAAATGAAGAATCAGAGGAGGATTGCTTCTATATCCTTCCTGGAGTCAAGTACGTGCCGCCCTCTCACTCTTTCCCCCTCGCTCGGGAGGAGAAGCAGAGTCGCAATTGCCACTCTCCTAGCAATGGGGGCATATGACAATTTCTCGCGGTTGCACGCACCCATCTTCCCTAACAGATTTGACCGGCGTTCTTCTCTCACCGAAATCCCGAGAGTATGGGAAGATGATTCGATGATAGTGATGACAAGTGATGATGATGATGATGACGAGAGCAAAGAGTCAACTGAGGCCCAAGATCCGTAATCAATCTGGAACAATCATGCCGGAAAGTATATCATGGGAGCCGGACACAATGTTTGGTTGTCGGCAAGCGACGATGAAGGACCGCCAGAAAATGTGGGTCGACACCAATAGAGAAGGGCCCCCACGAAGTACTCCTCGTGAAGATGCACTTGTGGTCGTGCCCTGATACCTCGTAGGATGAAGAACAACAAAGCCCACTTACGCATCCATACATATCCAAAATCCTAGAGCACAATGTTCCCTATAAGGACCTGGCGGGCGAATGGAGAAGGTTCATTGAAGCACTGGTTGAAAAGGGAGGTTTTCAGCAACCGAAAGACGATGAATTCGTAAACGTCATCGGTTCCTTTTCTTCCTTCCCTAAAACAGACGGCATTACAACTGTAAGGGTCACTGCCGAGCCGCTTGAACACACCGAGTGCATGGAGTCACTAAAAAGGGTTATTGATCTAAATGTCTCCCCGCCTTCATACCCATGGACCCACATGACGCTTTCTTAATTGCTCCTGCACCCGACAAATGACCCCGGGTACTCCTCACTTGGACCCAAATCTACCGAGCTGTTACGTCAAACTATGGAAGCGAGCATTGTCTATCCTTTACTTGTGGTTGCCCGGTTTGCAAGGGCGAAAGGAAGAAGATGTATGACGAGATGGATGCTGACAGCCGTAAGATTGAAGAAACTTCGGATGACGATTATGAAACCGAGGACACGCAGCCATTAATTTCCCGGACCGAGCACGTGGACGTCATAGAGTTCAACACTCGCCTACCATGCTTTGGGGGAAAGGGTTTTCGACACCCGATCCAAGAAGATAGTTGAAGATCTCGTGTAGAGAAAGGGAAACCGACTCCCATCCTCCCCAATGAGAAAGTGACCATGGTCGATCAAATTCGCCCGAAACAAAGTAACAATCCTTGTCGTGGTTACCCAAGAAGAGGTCACCTTCCCCGAATGTATTTCAGCTCTCGTGAGAAGTCCCGAAACCGGCATGATACCCGATGCTCCTCCCACACAGAATGCTATAATCGTCTCCAGTTCTGAGTATTACAGGAAGGAACCAGAATGGCTGCACTATACCGGAGATGAAAACGAAAGGCCACCGAGCCCTGATAACAGCAGCTCTTGCTGTATGATAACTATGAGCAAGGCAGGCTATGAGAGCGAATCGGAGGACGCCCTAGCTCGTGGGCCATCCATGGAACAATGACGCAACCACGAGTTCAAAGGCATGTAACTTGGGAAGCAGTTCGGAAGGCTGCCCAGGTAGAAATCGGTACAGCTCAAGCTCAGCCCCTCACCGTTGCTAGACTCCGCCAGAACTAGTGGCAGGTAGCCAAAAAAGCTCCTCCGTTGACTCTAGCATCATTGAAGAAATCTAGTTAGAAAGCAATAAATAAGGAGGTTAACCTGTTGACCCGATCCGGCAGATCTATCAAGGGAATCCCAAAGCGGACAAAAAGGTAGCTGATCAAGCACTAAGGGAAGATCATCTCCCTATGGCAAGACAAACAAAACTCCCGACCCCGAAAAGGAGGATCCCGTGCTCACCAGCTGAAGCAAACTCGTGCCAACATCTCTTTGTGGTCCCCGCTTACCTCATCATACCCCCACAAGCTAAAGCCGGAAGAAAGCCCGGCCCGTACGCCGGTCCCTATTGATGCTACTCCCGATGATGTGGTGTGCTTAATTGGGAATATCCACTACGGAAACATAATCACTTTCACGTACCTCGACCTCCCTCGCCCGGAGCCGATCATAACGAGCCCCTCTTCATCACAGTCCACTGGATGAACCGCGTCTTCCCCGAAGTTTTGTTGACAATGGGTCCGAGATGAATATCCTCCCAGCCTAAGATCATGAGTCTGCTCGACATCAAATCCACAGATTTAAAGCCTTCCTCCCTCACACTCAAAGCTTATGACTCGACATCCCGCACAAGATTGGGGTTGCTACTTTGGCCCTCTGGTTTGGCAAGAAGATGATACCTGTAGAATTCCAGGTTATCGATATCCCGATCACCTTTAACGCCCTGCTGGGAAGACCTTGGCTGCATCAAGTCAAGGGGGTTGCTTCGAGCCTCCATCAGTGTGTGAAGTTTGTTTCGGATGGGGATTTGACAACCATTTACGGAGACCTAGTCACTTTGGAGGGCACCGATACGGTGGGATACCTATTCTCGAGATCAAACATGACGAGGAAGGTCTCATGCTAACAAAGCTTCACGATCGAGCCTCCCAAAGCCCAAGTTTGTAACGTAGATCCGACGATCACTCGGGACAAGATCCCTCCAGTCTTGAAGATGATGAGAAGAATGAGCTACCTGCCCGGTCTCGGTCTGGGGAAGCATCAGCAAGGAACTCACAAAGTCATTGAGGTGAAAGGACAGAAAACTTGCCACGGCCTGGGATATGAGGCCACCTCGGTAGACACTACGAAAGAAAAGGAAATTGCCCGAAAAAGGGGAGAAGCTGCCACAGGAAGGGTTCCGATCAACGGCCCTAGATCTCTCCCTTTCAGTCCTTATTTGGATGACTACTTTGTAAAAGGTCCGACACAGCAGGGTAGCGCCCCAGTCAAAGAGCCTACTCCGGCAGAGGGATGGATGAAGTTACAGCATGACCTTAACAAGCTCAGAGGAACCAAGGCAAATCCGGTCTGTAGAATGTTTTTGGATCTACCCAAGATACCTGGGGCTACCACCACCATGGAGAGTGAGTATACTTTCAAAGGCGTGCCAAGCCTGGTAGAGCAGTTCGAGAAGATTACTACCACGATTTTGATTGTCCAGGAAGGCCCAAAGCCTGAGTTTGAGCTGACAATGCCGAAAGCCAAAGCCGCGGAAGTCTTTTCAGATGATTGGGATGGTCCGATTATGCAGCAGTTATTCGGAGAAGAGGTTCAGGTGCCAGACCTGATTGATTTTGGTTCAGTCGAAGAGATGGTAGCAATGATTGAGAAAGGAGAATAGCGCAAATCCCGAGTCATGAGGCCCCTGACAGCAATGCCATTGAAGAATTGGGAAACTCTCTCAGGCCCGTCCGCGACCAAGGAGGAAATGATCACAAAGCTTGGATTGGTCCCCCGTCCCCATGTGTCAACCTATGTAAAAGTCCTCCGAGTCTCTCATAATTGAGTTCTAGTCTCTCGAGTCGTCCGATGGCCTTACGCCTGAAGACTACAAGGTTGTAGCAAATGCTGTATTCCCTTTCGTTCTCAATGAAATGATGAACCTTTTTTAGTATCCCTTGATTGCCACTTTAACTAATGATGAAATAACTAATAACTTAAAAAAACAGTTAATAATGATTCACTAGATAAAGAAGCAGACACATTAAATGAACAATATATTAAAGAAATCTTTAAGCAGGTTGTTCGGAAAGAGGAAAATCGAGCCCAAGCTGCGAAGAGGTTTTGACAAGTTTGAATCTGGGAACTGCGGAAGAGTCTAAAGAGACGCAGATTGGTAGTTTCTTTGAAGGAACTGAAAAAGATACTCTGATTAAGCTGTTGAGAGAATTCATGGATATGTTTGATATGCCAGGCCTCGACCCTTCCATAGTTGAACACCGGATACCGCTCGACCCGGAAGCCAAGAAAGTAGCCCTCCTCATCAAAGAGAACATCATATGCAGATACGGGTTGCCGGCCGAAATCATTTCAGATAATGGATCCCACTTTGAAGGGGAATGCGACAAAGCCACTGGCGTAATTCGAATAACCCGTCACAAGTCATCTCCCTACAGGCCCCAAACTAACGGAGCCGGTGGAGCAGCAAACAAGACCTTGGAAAACATCATTCGGAAAATGGCCGTCCGAGGCGTAGATTGGCCTCGACAAGCTTCACCTTGCTCTCTCGGGGATACGTAACATCCGTCAGACGGCGACCGGGAAACACCATTTGCTCTTACCTACGGAATGGAAGCCGTGCTCCCAATCGAGCTAGAAATCCCCTCACTCTGGGTACTGTTGGAAAGTCAGATTAACGAGTTCGAATGGCTCCAGAGTCGCCATGATGAATTGGCCCCGTTAGATGAACGTCGATTGAGAGCCATGGAACATATCCGAGCTTATCAAGGAAGGATGGCCGTGAGCCATCGATAAGAAAGTAAAACATCGGGAGATCGTGGAAGGTGACCTCGTTTTGAAAGAGAAGCCCCACCCGCATTAACCCGCTGCGAATGGGAGCCTGTCTGGGTTGGGCCATATGTTGTTCAAAAGATCTTCTCCTGGGAGGGGCCATGCAACTTGCGTACCTCGACGGAAATCCTTTTGTACACCCGGTGAATGGCGATAAGCCTGCGCGTATACTACGCATAAAACACCGAGTCAAAAAAACAAAAACCAACAAAAAAAAAATCAAAAAAAAGTGCTAAAAGAGTAATACCCAATTAGGTTGAAAACCCGAAAGGGCGGCCTAGGTAAAAACAGGTTGCACCAAAAAAACAAAAAAAAGAGTGCTAAAAGAGTAATACCCAACTAGGTTAAAAACCCGAAAGGGCGGCCTAGGTAAAAGACAGGGCTGCACAACAAAAAAAAAACAAAAAAAAACAAATTAACCGAGTCGAACTACGGAGACCTGAGCCCTTTAGTCCAAAGGGAACGTAGGCAGCCGAAAACGGTTCGGTCTAAAACACAAATAAAAGCCATGATTTGTTATCAATATATTGATCAAGCCATGAAGGCGTTTCGAAAAACTCTAAAGCAATTCACATATTCATTACAGTTAAAAACTTTTTGATGAGTCTAAGCTCTGCTCACTCCTACGACTTACAACCTCGCTAAAAGAAACTAAGATACATAATAACTAATGTGTTCGCTACGACAAGAAAGGGATACTCGGAAACCTCAAGGTCACTCCAAGCCACTCGCATCGGCTTCTCCCCTCTTCTTTCCTCCTCTTCGGGTCTTCTTCCTCTCGCACCGCACCGGAAAAATGTCGCCTTCCTCCTACAAAGCTCGTGTAAGGACAGATCTATCAAACCCACGTCCGTCGTGGCCTTAGTAGCCCTAGCCTCCTCTCTCATCTCCTGTAGCCGAGCCGGCAACATAGGAATCCGCCCCTCCTGTCTCTTGACATAAGACTCATAGTCAGTCACGGCATCTCCGCTCCTATCATGAGGGTTGGCCCTCGCCTCGCCCTCCTCCTCTCCGAAACCGTCATATCTTTCGCACCAACAATGGCCTCACGCCATCTCAAAATAGCCACCCGAGTCTCCCCAAATGCCTCTCGTACCAATCCAAGTACCAAGTGGTCGAAACACATGCCCCGGACGCCTGAGGATAACCCTAGGAGGAAAGACGTCATACCTCCATGCTCGGGAAAGAAATGGGAACACTGAAGGATCATCCATCGAAGCAGAAGCCACTACCCTGGTCGCTATGTCCTCAAAACCCTCCAAAGGAGTCTCGCTTCCAAGCCAAACCGTCTCCGAACTGCAGCGAATATAAAACCGGACTGAGAAAGCCCCGAAGCATAATCACATGAGAACCATCCTCAAGTACTCTCCGAGTCTCTACCCGCCAATGAGGTACCAACCATCTGATATCCACAGTCTGGCGACGAGCCATCCAATACTCCCGTGAGCCCTGATCATCGAGATCCACAGTAACCTCTCTCCTAGCAAAGGTCCAAGGTTTGACCGCATCAGAAGTTTCACGGAGGACCCCTGTGCGCTCCATCGCCCACATAGTCAAAAGAAATGGGCCGCCCCCGCGCATATACCGCTCCCGGTAGCCAACCCGTCAAGGGCATGAAGGGTCTCTCTCAGATCAAGGGCACAACATCCCGCCCAAACGGCAGCCAGTACAACCACATCCAAGAAATCCCGATGACAAATCCCAAAGGAGTAAACCATAAACAAGGTACCAAACATGCAGAGTGCAAAAGCATCCCAATAGGCATCATCAAGCAAGCCTAAACCCCTAAACCTATCAGGAAGACCAGAAATGTCAAAATGATCAGGACCACAGATCATACCTTGTGCTTTCTCCGGGGAAAGATGAAGAAGGTTGCACAACCTATCAACAAAGGAGGCTTCTCCGGGCAAAGGAATCGCAATCTCCTCCACCTCGGGACCACCAAGCAAAGCCCGAAATTCTTCAACGGACCATTTCATTGTAAGAAAAGCAAAAGACATGCCTCCTAGTATCCCAAAATGAAGAAGAAGCCCTCAAGAGATCATAATTCGGAACCAATTCTTTGAGAGACCATAGGCATTTTATCTTGTACCTTTCTTCGAAAAATGATCTTCTCTCGTGCATAATCTCCCGGGACCACTCCTTGAACTTGTTGAAGAAAGACATTTGAGAATCTTGGGATAATTTGGATGGATTTCTCATGCTCACAATTTTCTCCATGAATTTTCTCTCCTTCTCCCCGAAAATGGCTGTTTGAATGGTCAGTTAGAGTGGTTGTTTGAATTAAAAGAGGGAAAACCAGATCTGAAGCAAAAATTAAATGCCGGTGTCGGATTTCGAGCCTATCCGCGCGGATACAAATGTCATCATCAGAAAAAAAATCTACAGCAGTTTAAACTGCTGCACCACGGAGGAATATTCCATCCCAGCCGCTCGAAACCTGTGCAAAGCCTGTCCAAACAGTTCATATACCAAACATTCACACCCTTGCCACAAAACCGGGCTCATGCAACATACACATGCATAATAAAAAAAAAGTAGGTAACGAAAAGAATCCTAGATCATTACATTCCAAAAAAAAAAAAAAAGAGTGTGCATGAAAAATAAATCAGATCTGTCAAAATAGGTACAATCTCAGAATCAACCAAAGATCATCAATCAGAATCCTCAGTGGCTGGCACTTTCCCCCGGTCCCTCTTGCGACTTGGGCCCGCCTCCTCAGTAGTCATGAATATCTCAGGCTCGAGATCGTCATCCTCGTCTCCAGAGAGAGGCTCGCCTGGATCAACCGGCACGCCATGATAAGGCAAACCGAGATCTGCAAAGAAGTCATATCCGAACGTGAACGCATCGGATCCCTGGCCATGCGAAGATGATCCACTGTGGCGCCAAATATGTCCCTGTCCATGCAAATCTCCAAGGATGACGTGGTCCGGAGGCAGCTCCATGCTGGGATCTATGAGAGGAGAAAGAGGAGTCTCGATAGAATGCTCGGAAGGAATAGGAGAAGTCTCCCGCTCTACAGCGCCGCCGTGCTGTCTCGCTCTACCCCCGAGCACCGCACAGTAACCATCCTCCTAAGGAACCTTTTGGCCCCAATCACCGCTTCGTCGCCTTCTCCACAACCACAAATGAACCGCACGGAAACAAAAAGCGTCAGAAATGATTTGATGCAAAAGAAAAGAAGAAGAGACAGAAGTAGTAAAAAGCCGTACCTTCATATCCGTACGAGGACGGAAAGGTCGTGGGACCCGCTCAGGGATAGGGATCTACACTCTCAATCTAACCCCATCCTAGACATATGAAAAGTCCGATCGAGGGTACCGCACAACCTCCCCCCCCCCTCTCTCTCAAGCACCTGGGGCGTCCTCATCCTCCTCAAGATAAATCGCGAATAATCCTCGCCGCCACAAACCTCGAGAAGTGTCTCGGCCACCTCGATAGTCACCCCAGTGTTTCCAAACTCTCGCCGGATGCATCATGTCAGTAGGAGGCTCCATCGGTGCCATCAAAGGCGCACCTCGCCATGTTGGCGCGTCACCCTCTCCCCCAAGTAATACGCATCACAGTCAAACTCCTCAAAAATCCTCCACTCCACAAACCCACCTCTCCGCACCCTTCGCCGCTCCACGTCGAAGCGGCCCTGTGGGTAGAACCTCATCCCCTCATCTGTCTCGCCTCTCATCAAAGGCAAGGCAATCCTTGTACTTGAGGGTCGTGTGCCCCCGGAACCTATCTTCTCCCGAGCATGCTTGGTCCAGAGAGCATAGCCGGATATGCCCCGATGTGCTCCGTCGGATGCCGCCACATCGTGACATGAAAGAACTCCAGAGCCCATACCTGCAAAAGGTAAAGATCACATCAATTAAGTGCGGAAAGAAACAATACGTGCTTAAGGAAAAGAAAAAGAAGAAGCTTATACCTCCAGAGGGAACTCAAAGCACGTTAGGGAGCTGACAGCCTTCCAGCTATACCGATCCAGGGCAAAATATAGCTCTTCCAGCCCGGCCTCCCCCCAAGATACCTCTCCAACCATCTCCACGTCAGTCAACGTCCTCAGAAGGGCAAACACCGCCGTCCCTCGGCATGTCCAAACAAGCAGTGTTCGAAAAAGTGAACCACAAGAAGGACCTGGCAATCCGCTTCGCCGGCAATCCTATCATCACCAAATTTCATATCTCTCAATGCTCTCCACAATCTTCCCCTGAACCACCGCATACTCCATCCCCATCCCCTTCTTGGGAATGGGGACAAAGCCTAAAAGGTCCTGCAACTCCCGGTCACTATAGCCATCTCTCCACTCGATGCTACGTCCTTTAAAGGATAGGCCCGTGATCGCAGCATAATCAGAAGGTGTGACCGTAGCCTCGCCCCAGAAGAAATGGAATGTGTGGGTCACGTCCCACCAATGCTGTGCCAAAGCAAAAATCAAGCCCTTACTCTTGGGGAACTTGATCAACCCCCTCAGACACTCAACAAACTCATATAACCCAGTCTCAATGACAATCTATCTCGGACTCATCAAATTTCCTCTGCCCAAAACTGGAAGCCGATCCCACAGGCTAATCACGGCCTCCACTGATCCCCGGGTCTTCAGCTTATTCAGCTGCTCTGTCACGAACCGATCACCACCCTGCAATTGAAAAGAAAAATAAAAATGTCAAAAAATTGCATTTACAAGCATACACATGCATCATAGACATAAAGTTTTGAAAAAAAAAATTCGGCAGCATAACGGCGTATAATGGACTCAGCCCCATTTTTCTCGCACAAAAGAAAAGTTTTTCAACAATCACCATTCATCATTCATTCATGCATAAAGAAACATGTCAATAACAAGGAATCAACAGGAGCAAAATCCTATTCCATTTTTCATAAAATAGCACAAATAAGCAGTTTTCCACATTCATACATTCAATCAACGGAAACAAAAATTCGTCCCATTTTTCACAAAAATCATACAAAATAGCATGCATGCATACATTCATATCATTCAATAAAAACATCATCTCATTACAAAAACCCTATATGGCGACAGCCGGCGGAGTACGTCGGGGCGTATCCGGCCATGCGCTCTTGGTCCAAGCATGCCCGGGAGAAGATAAGCTCCAGGGGGCGTACGACTCTCAGATACGCGGATTGCCTTCCTTTGACGGAGGCTGAGACGGATGAGAGGATGATATTCTATCCCTGGGATCGCTTCGAGGTGGCGCAGCTCGAAGGGCGCCGAGATTTGGACCGTGCAATGGAGGATTCTCGAGAGGTCCGACCTATGATGCCTATTATCTCGGGAGAGAGGGTGACGCGCCAAGATGGCGTGAATTCGCCTTTGAGGACACCGGTGGAGCCTCCCGCCGATATGACGCACCCGAGTGACAGATCTGCGACTGGGATGATTACCGAGCCGGCCAAAGACTTCTCGGCATTTGTGGCGGTTGAGCCGCACCCGTATTTGTTTTGAGGTGGCCGAGGATGCCCTGTGTTCTGGATAGAGAGGGGCTTGGGATCCCACGGTACCCTCGGACGGATTTTTCATATATCCAGGATGGGGTCCGATTGAGGGTGCAGATCCCTCAGCCTGAGCGGCTTCCACGAGCTTTTCGGCCTCGTCCGGGTATGAAGGTATGGCTTCTCTTTCTTTTTTTCTTTCTGTCATCATTTCTCGCTTCAATCAAGCTTCGACGCTTTTGCTTTTGTGCAGTTTTCGGAGGTGGTCGTCGAGAAGCTGACGAAGCAAGTGATCGGAGCTAAGAGATTCATCAGGAGGATGGTCGCTTGCGGGGCTCCTCAGGCTAGAGCGAGGCGACCACAGCCGGCGCCTGTTAGGCGGGAGGCTTCCCCTATTCGTTCAGAGACATCTTCAGAGACTCCTCTGTCTCCTCTCATTGATCCCCGCGCGGTGCTGCCTTCGGATCACGTCATTTTCGGGGATCCACACGGGCAGGGACACGTCTGGCAGCATGGTGGGTCGTCTTCGTACGTCCAGGAGTCCGACGCCTTCACCTTCGGATATGATTTTTTCGCAGATCTCGGCTTGCCCTATCAGAGCGTGCCGGTTGGTCCTGACGAGCCTCTTTCTGGAGACGAGGACGATTCTGAGCCCGAGATTTTCAGGGCTCCTGAGGAGGCGGGCCCGAGTCGTAAGAGGGACCGGGGACAAACATCGGGCGCTAGAGACTCCGATTGATTTTTTGAGATTGAGATTTGTACAGCTTATGCACACATTTTTTTTGCTCTTTTCTCTTTTTTCTTTTTGGGATGTAATAATTTAGGATTTTATTGATGTTTGTTTGTTTTTTTTTTTTGCACACTCTTTTTTTCTTTTCTTTTTTTTTGGGATGTAATAATTTAGGATTTTATTTTATGAATGCAATGCGGTATGAATGCAGTGTTGCATGAGCCTTGGTTTTTTTTTTTGGCAAGGGTGTTAGTTTTTGGTATATGGACTGGTTTGGGGAGGTTTTTGCACAGGTTCCGAGCAACCGGGACGGAATATTCCTCTTTTGGTGTAGCTCTTGACCGTGTTGCAGATTTTTCCGATGGAAAGCAAACATATCCGCGCGGAGGAGTCCCGCATCTCGACATTGTCCTTTAATTTTGCTTCGTATCCGGTCTCACTTTATTTCAAATTCAAATATCCTCTTCAACCTCCAAATTCAAACAGCCATTTTCGGGGAGAAAGAGAGAAAAACCATGGAAAACCTTAGAAAAGCTCCATCAAAATTGTCCCAAGAATCCCAAATGTCATTCTTCAACAAGTTCAAGGATTGGTCCCGGGAGATTATGCATGAGAGGAGGTCCTTCTTTGAAGAAAGGTATAAGGTGAAGTGCTTATGGTCTCTCAAGGAATTGATTCCGGATTACGGTCTTTTGAGGGCTTTTTCCTCATTTTGGGACACTAGGAGGCATGTCTTTTGCCTTTCCTTCAACGAGATTGTTCCGACTGTCGAAGAGTTTTGGGCCTTGCTTGGTGGTCCGGAGGTGGAAGAGATAGCGGTTCCTTTGCCCGGAGGGGCTTCTTTCGTTGACAGATTGTGCGTCCTCCTTCATCTTTCCCCGGAGGAAGCGCAAGGTATGATCCGTGGTCCCGATCATTTTGATATTTCCGGCCTTCCCGATAGGTTTAGGGGCCTAGGCTTGGTGGATGATGCCTATTGGGATGCCTTTGCACTTTGTATGTTTGGCACCCTGTTCATGGTCTATTCCTTTGGGATCTGCCATCGGTCTCTGCTGGATGTAGTCGTTCATTGTCGCTTGGGCAGAGATGTTGTACCTCTGATCCTGGGGGAGACTTTCCATGCTCTCGATAGGCTGGCTACCGGGAGAGGTATATGCACGGGGGCAGCCCGTTCCTCTTGACTCTGTGGCTGATGGAGCGCTTGGGGATTCTTCGGGAAACTCCTGACATGATCAAGCCTTGGACATTTGCCAGGAGGGGGTTCATGGATTTCGATGATCGTGGCTCATGGGAGCATTGGATGGCTGGTCGCCGTACGTAAGATATCGATGGTCAGTGCCTTGTTGGCGGGTGGAGACTCGCAGAGTGCTTCAGACGGGTCTCATGTGGTCATGCTTTCCGGGCTTTCTACCCAGCCTTCTATATTCCGGCTTTAGTTCTGAGACAGTTTGGCTTGGAGCAGGTTCCTTTGGAGGGCTTTGATGATATAGCCACCAGGGTGGTGGCTCCTGTTTCTATGGATGATCCCTCGGTGTTTCCATTTCTTTCCCGAGCATGGAGGTATGACGCCTTTCCTCCTCTGGTTATTCTCAGGCGTCCGAGACCGCTGTTCTTGACCACTTGGTACCTGGATTGGTACGAGAGGCATTTAGGAGAGACTCAGATGGCTATTTTGAGACGGCGTGAGGCCATTGTGGGTGTGGAGGACCTGACAGTTTCTGCGAGGAGGAGGGCCGAGGCGAGGGCCAACCCTCATGACAGGAGCAGAGACGCTGTGACCGACTATGAGGCTTACGTCAAGAGACAGGAGAGGAGGGCTCCTATGCTACCAGCTAGGCTACAGGAGATGAGAGATGACGCTAGGGCTACTAAGGCCTTGACAGAGGTTGGTTTGATAGATCCTATTCCTATACCAGAGCTTGGTAGGAGGAAGACCGACATTTTTACGGTTCAGAAGAAGAAGACTCGAAGGGGGAAGAAGAGGGGAGAGGCCAGTACGAGTGGCTTGGAGTGACTCTGAGTTTTCCGAGTATCCCTTTCTTGCCATGGCAGACACATTAGTTTGATTATGTATCTTAATTTCTTTTAGCAGGTTGCCAGTTGTAGGAATTAATCGGGCTTAGACTCATCAAAAAGTTTTTAACTTGTAATGAATATTTGAATTGCTTCAGAGTTTTTCGAGACGCTTTCATGGTCCGATCGGTGTATTGATGTCAAAGTATGATTTTTATTTGTGTTTTAGACCGAACCGTTTCCGCCGCCTACGTTCCCCTCATTTTGAGGAGCTCAGGTCTTCGTGGTTCAACACGATTTTTTTTGTTGTTTTTTTTTTGTTTTGTTTTTTTTTGGTGTAACCCTGTTTTTTACCTTGGCCGCCCTTTTCGGGTTTTCAACCCAGTTGGGTATTACTCTTTTAGCACTCTTTTTTTTTTTTTTTTTTTTTTTTTTTTTACGCGTAGTATCTCGCGCAGCCTTGTCACCATTCACCGGGTGTACAAAGGGATTCCCGTCGAGGTCCGCAAGTTGCATGGCTCCTCCGGCGAAGATCTTCGGACGACGTATGGCCCGACCCATACAGGCTCCCATTTGCCGAGGGGGTTGATACGGACCGGGGCTTTTCTTTTAAAACGAGATCCCCTTCTCGGATCTCCCGATGCTTTACTTTCTTGTCAAAGGCTCTGCCATTCTTCCTTGGTAGGCTCGGATGTGTTCCATGGCTTTCAATCGTCGCTCATCTAGCAGGCCAATTCGTCATGGCGACTGGGAGCCATTCGACCTCGTTGATCCGGCTTTCCAAGAGTATACGGAGCGAGGGGATCTCCAGCTCGATTGGGAGTACGACTTCCATTCCGTATGTGAGGGCAAACGGTGTTTCCCAGCTGCTATTTCGATCGATGTTCCGTAGCCCCAGAGTGCCAGTGTAACTTCTCGGGCCAATCTCTCGCCTTGGACAACCATTTTCCGGATGATATTTTCCAGAGTCTTATTTGCCGCCTCGACGGCTCCGTTGGTTTGGGGCCCGTAAGGAGATGACTTGTGACGGGTTATTCGAATTCTCGCCACTGTCGCATTCCCCTTCGAAGTGGGATCCATTATCAGAAATGATTTCGGCTGGCAACCCGTATCTGCATATGATGTTCTCTTTGATGAAGAGGGCTACTTTCCTTGAGTTGAGGATTTTGTAGGACTTTGCAAAGCATCCTTTCCAGTTCCTTTGAAGAAATCACCAATCTGCGTCTCTTTAGGCTCTTCCGCAGTTCCCAGATTCACACTCGTCAAAATCTCTTCGGCAGCTTGGGCTCGATTTTCCCCTCTCCGGACAACCTGCTTAAGGATTCTCTTTTTTTTTGTTTGATTTTTTTTTTGTTTAATGTGTCTGCTTCTTTATCTAATGAATTATTAAAAAAAAAATTTATTAATTCATCATTAGTTAAAGTGGCAATCAAGGGATACTCAGAAAGGTTCGTCATTTCATTGAAAACGAAAAGGAATACAGTGCTTGCCACAGACTCGTAGTCTTCAGGCGTAAGGCCGTCGGACGACTCTAGAGACTCGACCTTAACAATGAAAGACTCTGGGGACTTTTCCTAGGTTGACACAAAGGGATGGGGGACCAATCCAGGCTTGGTGATCATTTCTTCTTTGGTCGCGGACGGGCCTGAGAGAGTTTCCCGATTCTTTAGCGGCATTGCTGTCAGTGGCCTCATGACTCGGGAGCTGTCTCCCTCGATCATCGCTACCATTTCTTTGATTGAGCCGAAATCAATCAGATCTCGGCACCCGGATCTCTTCCCCGAACAACCGCTGCATGATGGGGCCATCCCAATCATCTGAAAAGACTTCGCGGCTTTGGCTTTCGGCACGGTTCGAATTCGTGTTTCGGACCTTCATGGGTAGTAGGAATTGTGGTTGTGAGTTTCTCGAACTGTTCCACTAGGCTTGGCACGCCTTTGAAGGTGTACTCACTCTTCATGGTAGTGGTAGCCCCGGGCAGCTTGGGTAGGTCCAGAACATTCTGCGGACCGGGTTGGCTTTAGCTCCCCTGAACTTATTGAGGCTGTCTTGTAGCTTTGGCCACCCTGCCGTAGGAGTGGGCTCTGTGATGTTTCCTGGTTGTGTGGGACCCTTTACAAAGTAGTCAGCCAAATTAGGACTGAAGGGGAGAGATTTAGGGTCGTCGACCGGGACCCTTCCTGTAGCGGCTTCAAATCTTTTTCCTTTTGCAGTGTCCACCGAGGAGGCCTCATATCCCGTGCCGTGGCGAGTATTCTGTCCTTTCACCTCGATGAGTTTGTGAGTTCCTTGTTGGTGCTTCCCCAGACCGAGGCCAGGTAGATAGCTCATTTTTCTCATCATTTTCAAGACCGGTGGGATTTTATCCCGAGTGACCGTCAGGTCTATGTTGCACACTTGGGCCTTGGGAGGCTCGACCGTGAAGCCCGTTAGCATAAGACCTTCCTCGTCATGTTTGATTTCCAGAATAGGTATTCCGCCCGTATCTGTGCCCTCTAAAGTGACTAAATCTCCGTAAATGGTTGTCAAATCCCCATTCGAGACGAATTTCACACACTGGTGGAGGCTTGAGGCGACCCCCTTGACCTGGTGCAGCCAAGGTCTTCCCAATAAGGCATTAAAAGTGATTGGGATGTCAATAACCTGGAATTCCACATGTATCAATTTCGTCCGAACCGTAGGTCTAAAGTGGCGACTCCAAGGACTCGCTCGAGATGTTGAGTCGTAAGCTTTGACCGTGAGGGAGGAAGGTTTCAAGTCTCGTAGTCTTGATATCAAGCAAGCTCATGATATTTGCCGGAAGAATGTTCATTCCGACCCATTATCAACCAGACCCGAGGGAGGCGTCGTTCATCCAACTGGATCCGATGAAGAGAGGCTCGTTATGATCCCCAAATTGAGGGAGGTCGAGATCTCGTGAAAGTGATTATATTCCCGTAATGGATGTTTCCAATTAGCCGTACCACATCATCGGGAGTAGCATCAATAGGCACGAGAGTGCGAGCTGTGCTTTCTTCCAACTTCAGCTTATGGGGATAGGACAAGGTGAGTAGAGACCAGAGGGAAATGTTGGCTCGTGTTTGCTTCAACCGGGTGAGCACGGGATCCTCTTTTTCGTGGTCTGGAGTTTCAGCTGCCTTAGCATAGGGGCGGTGATCTTCTTTCGGTGTTTGATCTCGTGGCCTTCTTATCTCGCCTTGGGATTTCCTTGGAAGATCTCGCCAGATCGGGTCAACAGATTAACTTCCTCATCGGCCGTCTCTTGACCGGATTTCTTCAATGCCGCTAAGGTCAACGGGGAGCCTTTTTGGCTATTGGCCACCGGCCCGACGGAGTCTAGCAACGTGAGGGGCCGAGCCGACCGGCTCCTTCCCCGGGCGGCCCTTATAACCGCTTCCCAAGTCACAGCTTTTGGGTTTGGGGTTGTGTTGTTGCCCCTCGATGGCCCACGCAGCTAGGGCGTCCTCCGATTCACTCTCATGGCCGGCCTTGCTCATAGTTATCATGCAACAAGAGTCGCTATTGTCGGGACTCGGCGGCTTTTCGATTTCATCCCCGTATAGTGCAGCCATTCTCGGTTCCTTTCGTAATACTCGTAGTTGGAGATAATTATAGCGTTCGTGTGGGAGGCGCATCCGGTATCATGCCGCCTAGGACTTCTCCGAAAGCCGACATACATTCGGGGAAGGTGACCTCTTCTTGGGTAACCCCGACAAGGAGTGTTACTTTGTTCTGGGGTGGATTTGATCTAACCATGGTTATTTTCTCATTTGGGCGGATGGGAGTTAATTTTCCTCTTTCGATCGTATCTTCGACTATCGCCCAGATCGGACACCCGAAAACCCTTTCCCCAAAGCATGGTAGGCAAGTGTTGAATTCTAAGACATCCACGTGCTCGTATCCATGAAACTTCATGGCCTTCATGTCCTCGGTCTCATATTCGTCTTCCGAAGTTTCTTCGTCGTCGCTTGCCGATAACCAACCATTGTGCCCGGCTCCCACGGGCTCATTTCCGCATGATTGTTCCGCATTGTTTCCGGATCCGGGGCCTCGCTGACTCTTCACTCTCGTCATCATCATCATCATCGCTGTCATCGGAATCTTCTTCCCATACTACCAGGATTTCGGCGGAGAGGGAACGCCGATCAAACCCGTTGGGGGAATATGGGTGCGTGCAGCCGTAAAAATTGACATATGCTCCCATTCCCGGAAGTGGTAATTGTGACTCAGCTTCTCCTCCCGTAAACCGCGGGGAAGAGTGAGAGGGGGTGGCATGTATTTGACACTGTGTAGAATGTAGAAGGGTTCTTCCTCCTCCGATTCTTCGCCACCGCCTTCGGGGTCGTATTCGACTTCTCCAATAGCCAGTTTGCAGAAGTGTACTAGCTCCAGATGTTCTTCGGCTTCTTTGCTAATAAGCCCCAGTACAGGCGCTCGCCGGAAGCTTTCTTGTTCAATTCTTCTCGATTGCTCTAACCATCTTGTGTAAATGGTCCTCTCATGTTTTGACCATGAAACCTCTTCAAGATTGGCCTTCCCTTCATCCGAGAAATAGCGGGCCTCGTATTCTTGCAAGGAGTCTCTGACATGAGACCAAGATGGGTTGATTCGTTCGATATCCTCAAGGCTGAGGGGAAATCCGAATTCAGGATCCTCGACGAGGTTGGCCACGGGTATTTGGGGACTTTTATCAGCATCTTCCCGGGCATGCGAAGATTCTCCGCATTCAATCATATTCACCTGATTATGGTTCCGTGGCAGGATTTTTGATCGTATTAGGCCCTTCGGGGCCTTCCAACTTTCCTTGCTCTATTAGCCCCTCGGATTGCCTTTTTCGTAGTAAAGCGCTTGTCGCCGATGTCCGTGAGCTTGATGAAAAGCACAATACTTTGTAGTATCCACGTGAGCATTCGGATTCCCGGGTTGGAAATTCTCCAAAGGCCGCAGCAAGCCTTCCTTCACCAGCCCCCTAAAGATGTCATTCGTAGGCATTCCAAAGTTTTCGAGATTCATGACCCGTGGTCCGGGCTCTACTGGTTTTCTCGGGAGCAAAAGGAGTTGTGTTATTACATTCCCGTCCCGCATAGTTAATCATTTCTTTGCCTTTGGCAGAGCAAGCGTGTTTGCAGGAGGAGCCCGATATCTCGTAGGCGTGTGCAAAGCAGCCTGCGATTGTAGGCCTTTTCAAACTTAGCCGCAGAGTTAACCATGGCCCGTAAGTCCGAGTATGGGAAGTGACCGAGGGAGGCTCTCGATGTGGTTTCAAGCATGACCGGAAGATGTCCAGCTTGTTCCTCTTCGGAAGGAGGGATGGCCATTTCACCGAAGTTTCGCATTCCACCGCTTGTAAAAGTCCCCAACATTCTCATCAGACGCCGCACTATTGTTTGTAGGTCAACCCTATTTGTTTCCCACTCCAAGTTGGCCTTATATTTCTCTCGTGAAGGCATTGGTAATCTGGTCCCACGTAGCCCCGGCTTCGTGTTTCAAACGCAAGAACCACTTTAAGGCACCGGACTTCAAGGATAGATCAAATAATCGCCCAACCGCTGATTGGTGCACCCTTTGGCCTTCATCGCCAAGGTATATGTGTCCAAATGGGTTTTCGGGCATGCACCCCATCAAAGAGATCCAGATTAGGCATCACGAATTTGTGGGGCAAGAGGAACAATGGAGTCCGGCCCGTAGGCCTAAGGCGTACTTTGCGCTCGCCGCCGATCCGCGCTTTCATTTCTCGTGTTGTTCCATGAACCTGTGCCGATGAGGGTCTTGTGGCGGAACCATGGCATTCAAGCTAGCGGCCGAGCTAGAGAGAGGAGCTACCACCGGAGGCAGATCGGTGGAGGGAACGGCCGATCCGGGGACGTAGGTGAAAACCTCCGTCCCGGGCCGAGTTACCCTGGGAGCATGAGTAGGAGCCTCGGGCGAAGGGATAGAACCTTGCGACTCGCCGTGGGTTTTCAACCGGCAAAGTAGGTGGTGGCAGCCTCCGATGTAGCCGGATAACTTGGATTTCCAGAGTGGGGCCCGTAAGTAGGCTTGGGTGCGGGCCGCTATCCCCGATCGTTGAATTGCATGGCCTGGCCGAGGCGAGGATGTATAACCCGGGGGTACCGCGGTCCCGGTGATTCGGATGACACCGGATGGAGGCTTTGTAACCCATAGAAGTCTCGAGTGAGGAATGGATTTGTGTGAGGAGCAACCGAACTAGTACTGTTCGGTGAGGGGCTCCCGATCGTGGTCCGTAACCAAGTTGTGGCGGCATTCCGAACCGTGGCCGTGGCCCTTTGAACCGTTGCCGCGAAGGCCCGGATTGATCGGTTCCAAACCGTGGCGGGATCCCGATTAGCCGTGGCATTCCGAGATAGCCCCAACCATGAGAAGACATTCCGTACCGATTTTGCCCCCACCGATTTGTGCCGTCTGGCCGCATGGATCCGGTGGTCTCGTGGTCGGGAGCCGGGCCGACCCGAAAATCGGGGAGCATAGGTTCTGGTAGTGGCACCATAGGAGGTGGGTGGTGGCATCCTCGGTGTAGTCGTGGCGACCGAGAGTGGGGTTGGCATCCTCGTCTTCTTCCACGGTGAAGGTGCCATCCGGATTGAGGCCGGCGGCCGCACCATGGCTCTTAATAGCCTCCATAAGGCTGTTTAGCTGTGCTTCCTGTCGTAACCTCATCTGTTCTGCTAACTGATTCCACTGTTGCTCTTTCTGAGGGGTCCCGGGAGGCGGAGTGACGTTATCCCCATCATTACCGGCTGATGCAGACATTCTGAAACCCGGAGTCGGAACAAGCGGTGAAGCTGATGACGCGCTTGACTCTTCCCAACTAATCAAACGGTGACCCGGTGTCTGGAACCAACCTTTGTGAGGAGCTGCGGGGGAAAGGACACGAAGGTTCAGATGTCTGGGAATGGAAGGAGGGTAGGTGTTTGGGCTTTAGGCTCATGCAACATGCGATTATTTGTTCACGTTTACTTAAAACATGCTTTATTAACCTAATCGGTTGGAAAAGATTGCTCTTCTTTTTCGCAAACTACTCTGGATCCTGGATCAGTGGGCCCCGTCACTACGTCTATAAGCCCCTCGTATTCCACCTGTATTTCGACCTCCCAGGGTGGACAGCCCCGGGCGAGGGTCCTATAGGGCAAGCGGGTCCCACCAACCGAAAGAAAAATGATCTTAAAAGTCTGGCGGGTAATCGAGTCTTAACGAGCATTCGATGTAAATTACGAAGAAAGCTGACGTCAAAAGTCAAGATCATGTCCGAGGGCTCGACGAAAAGTCGGCATGATTTGGACTGATAAGCGTCCACAATTGATCTTGACTTGTCGTCAGTTAAGCCGTAATTAGGCATGGAATAATCATTAATCCTTGATGACTCAGTGTCAATGCTGGGAGTCAGTGTATAATTTGTGCCAGTCAGAGCCGAAGTCAAGGCGCCGGTCAATATCTTGGTCAAAGTCTGCGGCGGAAAACCGGCAGAACTTCGACTGATTAGGGTCCCCGAAAGATATTGAGTCGGCATGCCGACAAAGGCTTGAAAGGAAAGGTCTATACATAGACAGGGCATGACACGCACTGCACTAAAAACCAACCGGGTCTCGGACAAAGTGTGTCACGGACAAGTGCATGGTCGACACGAGGCTCCATGGGATGTTTGGGTAGTCCTGTGCTCGTCCGAGAGGCGTAATAAGACCAAACGGACCGCGACAAGGATTTCCCCGGGTTAGGGACGTAGTGTGCAGTGTACGGTCACGTGCAAGCAGTCTATATTCTTTTTCTGAGTAAAATAGAAATTTTTTTTATGTGTCTTAAAAATATGATGCATGATTTTTTTTTTGAAAATCCTTTTTTTTTGAATTTTTTTTTGAAATTTAATGAACACATAAGCACGAAAATTCCGACAGTTAGGGACATGATTCCGACAGTCAAAATTTTGACTTTTTCCGAGGCGGCCAAAATAACACGAAAAAATGTTCAAAAATCAACACACACACACAAATGATTTTCAAAGCCGGGACGGAAGCTTGACCCTCAAAAGCTTTTTTTTTTGAAATTTTTTTTTTTGAAAACGGTGATACCGGTACGTGGGATTGTTAAACCACAATTTATCCCCGACTCGTGTTAGGAGGCGGTAACGGGAAGTTTAATGGTTTCCACCAATATACCAAATATCATTTTTTTTAGAAAAAAGCTTAGTCCCCAGCGGAGTCGCCACTGTGATGATGTGTCGCCATTTCGCGGGAAAAAATTCGATTTTTCGCGTTTCTTTGAAAAAACCAAATAAAATCCGGGAAAAAGAACGGAGTCGCCACGCCATTTTAGTTTTAAGGGCCAAAACTTTGAAAAATGCCCGAGATCAGAAATTTGGGTTCGGAGGTCATGTTACACGCCGGGAAGGACGTTAGTGTGCACCCGGAATGCCTCGTAAAACGAGTCTTCCAAGCTGAAAATCATTTGTGTGTGTGTGTGTGTGTGTGTGTGTGTTTTGGCCAAAAATAATTTGAAACTCAGAAAAGTAAAAATTGGGATATCTTTTTAAGACTTTAAAATGATCCCATGATTTTTTGGAAGATTTTTGGATTGAGATTTGGTACTCAAAAGACCTTTTGAAGTTGAGAGTCACTTCTGCCAGAATAAAAAAGTTAGTGGACCTTTGATTTTGAAATGGATTCAAGGGTCTTAAAACTTCATAATCTGGATAAACTCAGAGAATGAAAGTTGTTCCAGACACCTTAAATAAGATTTATGCGAAGGAATTTTCCATTTTGGAGAAGATTTGAGGGGTCAAAACCTTCTGGAAATCTCAGATATGCAATCTGGATTTCCAGAAGCTGATGAACTAGCCTCTAAAAGAAAATTTGAAAAGAGGAGTTTTACTCACCCAAAAAATAAAGTAAAAATATGTCTGGAAAGATATAGATGTTGGCTACAAAAAGTGTTTTGTAGTCAACACCAAATTCCAAGTTTATCTGTGTCCAAAAATTAAGACAATGGACTGGGATCTTGGAAAATTGCTACTGGACAGCAACTTCTCAAGAAAGAAAATATGATTTTAAGGGGGGTTTTGCATCCATTCTTGTCCCCATTTCCCTAGGTTTTGGTTAGTGATCACTTGACATTTTAGTGGTGAATCAACTATACCAAATCATCCTTGGGGTACATTAGGACTAAGCACTTCATTTGCTTGGGAAGGGGATTTTTATCCTTTGAAAATGAGATTTGATGCTTGAAAATGGTTTTTAGGGTCTTGAAAATGTGTTTTCTTTGCAAGAAAGTAAGAGAAATTGAAAATAATGTTGATCCTTGTAGAAGATCATCCATGGATATGAACTTCCATGGTGATCTTCTTGGATCTAAGACAAGAAGATGAATGAACTACATTTTGTAGTTTGAAAATGCATGCATGGATGAGAGATTTAGGGTAAGAAGAGGGAGGTTATACCTATCTTCTTTGTATTTTGGGGCTTTGGCTTGAATGTATGAGTGTTTGAGGCTTGAATGCAAGAGTGTTTGGGTTTGGTTTGAGTGAGTGAAAGTTGGGAAGATTCAAGAGAAAAAGGTGACAATTCTTAAAGAATTCTCACTGTTTTCTCGAGTATATTCGCCAGATACTATGAATTATGCTCTTGTTCCTCTTTATTTTTGTGACTGGAGGGCTCAATTTATAGCCCTCTGAAAATTGCAATCTCATCCGCGCGGATAGGACCCGCGTGCCGTTCATTAAATGCTGCTCCAGGCTTTGGACAAGAGGAATAATCTTTTTTAAAATTCAAATTAACCAGCCAGATTATGTTTCCAGCCATTTTCTTTTTTGGTTTTTCTTATTTCTTTTGCTTTTTTGATTCTTTTCCTTGGTTTATCTTTTTTTGGTAATTCCCATTTTGCCCTCACTTTGTTAGAAAAGTTAGGAATGTTAGGAATTGTTAGAAATGTTATAACTTTCGTTAATTTTCTAACGAAAATTCTAACAAGCTCAAATTGGAGCACTTACAATAGGGTTTAGAGTTTAGGGTTTAGGGTTTAGGGTTTAGGGTTTAGGGTTCAGGGTATAGGGTTTAGGGTTTAAGGTATAAGGATTAGGGTATAGGGGTTAGGGTATAGGGTTTATGGCTTAGAGTTTAGGGGTTAGGGTTCAGGGTATAAGGTTTAGGGTTTAGGGCTTAGGGTATAGGGTATAAGATTTAGGATATAGGATTTAGGGTATAAGGTATAATGTATAGGGTTTAGGGTTCAGGGTATAGGATTTAGGGTTTAGGGTTTAGGGTTTAGGGTTTAGGGTATAAGGTATAAGGTTTAGGGTATAGGGGTTAGGGTTAGAGTTTAGGGAATAGGGTTTAGGGTTTAGGGTATAGGGTTTAGGTTATAGGGTTTAAAATTTTTTATTATTTTCTAGTCAATAAAATTTTTATAAAAAATATAAAATAAATATAGGGTAGTCCGTCCCTCTTTTGACTTTTCTTCTATATACTTTTATTTGTTTAGTTTTCTATCATTTTGTATATAACTTTTTCTAAAAAAAAACCACTAATTAACAAAGGCTAAAATACTATTTTCTAGTCAATAAAAAGTTTAAAAAAAATAAAAAATAAATATAGGGTAGTTCGTCCCTCTTTTGACTTTTCTCCTATATACTTTCATTTGTTTAATTTTTTTCTATCTTTTTTTATATAACTTTTTCTTAAAAAAACCACTAATTAACAAAGGCTAAAATATTATTTTCTAGTTAATAAAAATTTTTTTTAAAAAATAAAAAATAAATATATGGTAGTACGTCCCTCTTTTGACTTTTCTTCTATATACTTTCATTTGTTTAGTTTTTTTCTATCTTTTTTTATATAACTTTTTATTAAAAAAACCACTAATTAACAAAGGCTAAAATATTACTTTCTAGTCAATAAAAAATTTAAAAATTAATAAAAAATAAATATAGGGTAGTCCGTCCCTCTTTTGACTTTTCTTCTATATACTTTCATTTGTTTAGTTTTTTTTTTCTATTTTTTTATATAACTTTTTCTTAAAAAAACTACTAATTAACAAAGGATAAAATATTATTTTCTATTCAATAAAAAATTAAAAAATAAATATAGGGTAGTCCGTCCCTCTTTTGAATTTTCTTCTACATACTTTCATTTGTTTAGTTTTTTTCTATCTTTTTTTATATATCTTTTTGTAAAAAATATCACTAATTAACAAAGTCTAAAATATTATTTTCTAGTTTTTTTAAAAAAAATACAAAATAAAAAATAAATATAGGATAGTTCGTCCCTCTTTTGACTTTTCTTCTATATACTTTCATTTGTTTAGTTTTTTTCTATCTTGTTTTATATACCTTTTTGTAAAAGAAATCACTAATTAACAAAGTCTAAAATATTATTTTCTAGTCAATAAAAATTAAAAATAAAAATAAAAATAAAATATATATGGTAGTCCGTCCTTCTTTTGACTTTTCTTCTACATACTTTCATTTGTTTTAATTTTTTCTATCTTTTTTATATACATTTTTGTAAAAAAATTACTAATTAACAAAGTCTAAAATATTATTTCCTAGTTATTAAAAAAAAGGGTTAATTATAATTTAGGGCCTGAAGTCTTATATGAGGTCCCCAAAATGGGCCTGACTTTTTTTTTGGCGATTTAGGGCCTATACTTACAATTTCTTATCAAATAAGGGCTTATTGACGATTTCCGTTAACACTTAACGTCAATAAGCCCTTATTTGATAAGAAATTGTAAGTATAGGCCCCAAATCGCTAAAAAAAAAAAGTCAGGCCCCATTTGGAAACCTCATACAAGACTTCAGGCCCTAAATTGTAATTAATCCATAAATTTAACTTTCTACCTTTTTTAAATTTTCATTAAATCCCTTAAAAGAAATATTAAATTCAATAAAATAAATAAAAACATAAAATTATATATAACTTCAATATTTTATTTAAAAAAGGGTTCTAAATTGCAATTTGCCCTTTAAATAATTAACACAATAATCTATATATATATATATATATATATATTTAATGGGCATAGATAAATTTGGGGCCCTTCAAAATTTGGGGCCCTGTGCAAAGGAACCTAATGTTTCATGTCTGAGCCGGCCCTGAAAGTCACCACCCCACCAACATATACCCGCCACCAGATTTAACACATCACCAAAATCAATCAAAACAGCAAGAAATGTGATTTCAATTTTGACCAAGATTTTGATAGCTACCGACGAGGAGTTTGTTTCGCCCGATTTTATCTATGCCCATTAAATATATATATATATATATATATATATATATATATATATATATATATATATATATATATAACATATTATTGTGTTAATTTTTTAAAGAGCAAATTGCAATTTAGAACCCTTTTTTAAATAAAATATTGAAGTTACATATAATTTTATGTTAATTTTCTAAATATTAAGGACCCCATATTCTCATTTCGCACAGGGCCTCTGTACTTAATGAGACGGGCCGGTGACTTTATGTTGATGGTGGTGAAGGGTGAGGTGTTGTTGTACATTAAATTCAAGGATAAAAATTGGGCATAATAATATTGTGCATTTAATTCATGTACCATATTTTTTTCATTTATATTAAAAAAAGGAAAAATAATACAATAATTTTAGTTGGGATGTTTGAAGATTAACAAAAAACTGTAAACTGCGATGAACAATAGTGTTTAACAAAAAAATTATTATATTTAGTTAAATTAGGTAAAAAATAATTTACATATGCCTTTTTAAATATAGTTAAATTGGGATGTTAAATTTCTTTTTATTATTATTGAGTAAAAATATTTTTATTTATTTTATTGAATTTAATATTTTTTAAGGGATTTAATGAAAATTTAAAAAAGGTAGAAAGTTAAATTTATGGGTTAATTACAATTTAGGGCCTAAAGTCTTGTATGAGGTTCCCAAATGGGGCCTGACTTTTTTTTTAGCGATTTAGGGCCTATACTTACAATTTCTTATCAAATAAGGGCTTATTGACGTTAAGTGTTAACGGAAATCGTCAATAAGCCCTTATTTGATAAGAAATTGTAAGTATAGGCCCTAAATCGCCAAAAAAAAAAAAGTCAGGCCCCTTTTGGGGACCTCATACAAGACTTCAGGCCCTAAATTGCAATTAACCCTTTTTTTTTTCAAATTTACTGCGCCTTACTATGCCGCCGCCGAACATTTTTTTTAAAGACCGTATACAAGTCTCGCGCGGGACACGTATATTCCGCACTGGATAAGTATTCACACAGTAATTTTTTTTAAAAACAGTGCCAAAAAAATTTCAAAAAATTCAGAAAAATCAGATTTTAAACAGAAAAATAAAAAGATTGATAAAACTCAAATGTAACGCAAGTCTAACTCTATTAATTAATTGTCCCCAGCGGAATCGCCACTGTAGCTATGCGTGAATTTTGAATAACAGAGTCGCCACTTACTATTTATTTAGGAAAACAATAAGAAAAACCTTTTTGATTTGAAAAGAGATTTGAGGGTTCGGGGGTTAAGTTATGGAATGGGTAGGTCGAGGAGCATCCATTCCACCCGATCTGAAGATCGGTCTTGCCAATTGAGTATTATCAATATTTTTTTTAACAATAAAATAAGAAAATCCTAATCAATTTCTTGATTAGGAATGTCGGATTGTATGCTTCGAGATCGCCTTCATCGATTGAAGGGACTCTAGGCCAATCCTTTTGATGGGATTACACCACTCTAAAAGCCAATAGAGAGAGATTGAGAAGAAGAGAGTAAAAGTATAGGAATTTACCTAGCGTTTGGGGAGTGTTTGATTTAGAACGTGGTTCTAAGATGTCTTTTCGGTCGAGAAGTGATTTGGGCAGAGTTTCGACTCAATATGAGAGTCAAATCTTGATGCGGACAGAGCTTCGCCTCAATCCTTGATTCGGGTTTGGATGTTTGTTGATCAACAAGGTTGATAAACAAACTTTAGGTGATTTTAGGGAGGTTTTGTGAGTGATTTGAAGGAATCTTTCGTGGAGAGAAACCAACAAATTGTGTGTGTTGTGTGGAATTCTGGACCTCTGAAACAGTGGAAGTCACCAAGTATTTATAGGGATTTAAGAGGTAGAGGTGGAGAGGTAAAACACTCCTAGGAAGCTTCCAGAACTCAAATTCTATTGGATGACCGGATGGGATAAGATTTTATCAAGAAAAGTGTTTGAAACGGAGAAGGAGAGTGATTTCTGCACATCCTGTCGAGGGGATATCTCGCGCAAGACACGCTATTTCGCGCGAGATAACTAGTCATTTGACTATTTTGTCCTCTTCAGTTTATTCCGTTAGTCAGTTAGGTCCAAAACTAACGAGGTTAGTTAGAAACTTAACGAAACATGTCGAAACTGATATGCTTTCATCAAAACATAAAAGAGAGACGAAGAGTAGTGTAATCATAAATTATTGGTTCAGAATGGGGTGTCTACAACTCTCAAAAAACCAAGGGTACTTTTCTCTCATCTCCGACTCTAACTCCCACGTAGCCTCTTCAATGGTATGATTCCTCTGTAGAATTTTCACTACTGGGATGCTCTTAGTTCTCAATTTTTTAACTTGGAACTCTAAGATTCTCAAAGGTTCTTTAACATAGGACATATCCGCTTGAATCTCTTCGGGAGGTGAACTCAAAATGTGGGAGGGATCGTGGCAATACTTCCTCAACATCGAAACATGGAACACATCATGAAGCAAGGAGAAAGATAGAGGCAATGCTAAATGGTAAGCTAATTCCCCAATCTTCTTTAAGATCTCAAATGGCCCAACAAACCTCGGAGCTAGTTTCCCTTTATTTCCAAACCTTTTTATCACAGTCCTCGGAGAAATCTTCAAGAACACTAGGTCACTAACATGGAAAGATAAGTCCCGTCTTCTATTGTCGGCGTAGCTCTTCTGCCTACTCTGAGCCGTCTTTAACCGATCTCGAATCACTTTGATTTTCTCTGTTGAATCTCTAACCAAATCCGGACCCCAAACCTTGGCTTCACCAACCTCATACCAACACATAGGAGATCTACATTTCCTACCATACAACGCTTCATAAGGAGCCAGCTCAATGCTAGATTGGTAACTGTTGTTGTAGGAAAACTCAACCAACGGTAGATGATCCTCCCAAGACAACTGAAAGTCCATCACACAAGCCCGTAGCATAACCTCAAGTATCTGAATAGTTCATTCCGTCTGCCCATCTGTTTGAGGATGAAACGCCGCGCTAAAACATAATTTAGACCCCAAAGCTTCATGTAATGCCCTCTAAAATCTAGAAGTGAACCTCGGATCTCTATCAGAAACAATGCTAACTGGAACTCCGTGGAGTCTAACAATCTCCTTCATATATAACTGAGCTAACCTCTCCATCGAAAACTTGGTTGACACGGGAAGAAAATGAGCCGACTTCATCAATCTATCCACGAAGCCTAAATAGCATCCATATTCTTCGCAGTAAGAGACAAACCGATTACAAAATCCATTGAAATCCCTTCCCATTTCCACTCCAGAATGCCTAAAGGGTGAAGTAGCCCCGCCGGTCTCTGATGCTCGGCTTTGACTTGTTGACAAGTTAAACACTTAGACACGAAATCCACTATCTCTCTCTTCATCCCATTCCACCAATATCCTCGTTTTAAGTCTTGGTACATTTTCCTACTACCCGGATGAATGGCAAACTTAGACTTATGACCATCCTCTAGAACACGCTTCTTGATCTCCGGTGATGAAGGAACACAAATCCGGCCTTGAAAAGTTAGAATTCATCTCTATTTAACGCAAAATCTATGGCTTTACCATCTTGAACTTGTCCCAAAATCCTCTTCAACTCCGGATCATTTTGTTGAGCTTCCATCAAATCTCCATACAAGATTGGAACGGCTCGGACATTCGCAAAAATCAACTCATGTCTTGACTCTCGGGAACTCAAAGTTGACAAGTAAGCTTTTCGACTCATCGCATCCGCAACTACATTTGCCTTCCCCGAATGATATGAAATCACACAATCAAAATCCTTCAAAAAATTCTAACCATCTTCGTTGTCGATTATTCAACTCCTTTTGAGTAAACAAATAATTCAAGCTCTTATGGTCCGTGAAGATCTCAAATCTCGCCCCATAAAGATAGTGTTTCCACTTGTGCAACGCAAACACAATCGCAACTAATTCCATGTCATGGGTAGGGTAGTTCTGTTCCGCTGGTGACAACTTTCGAGAGGCATAAGCAATCACTTTCCCACCTTGCATTAGAACACATCCCAAACCCTCCTTCGAGACGTCACTGAAGATGACAAAATTCTCTCAACCATTCGGAAAGGTAAGAATGGGAGTTCATGTCAATCTTTTCTTCAACTCATCAAAACTTGCTTCACACTTTGAATCCCAAATAAAAGGTACATCCTTCCGAGTTAGTCTTGTCAACGGAGTAGCAATGCGAGAAAAACCCTCTATAAACCTTCTGTAATACCCCACCAAACCAAGAAAACTCCAAACTTCTGTCACAGTTGAAGGTTGCTTCCAATTGACAACGACTTCAATTTTGGAAAGATCAACGGATATCCCCGAACTAGACACCACGTGCCCCAAGAAAGAGATTTGCTCGAGCCAAAACTCGCACTTGCTAAACTTGGCGAACAACTGCTTCTCACGAAGAAGAAATAACACAATCCTCAAATGATTCTCATGCTCCTCCCGAGAGTTGGAATAAACAAGGATGTCGTCGATGAAAACCACGACAAAGCTATCAAGGCACGGCTTAAAGATATGGTTCATCATATCCATGAATACGGCCGGAGCGTTAGTCAACCCGAAAGGCATAACCACAAACTCATAGTGACCATATATCATCCTGAAAGCTATCTTGGAAATGTCGTCGGGTCTAATCTTCAACTGATGGTATCCGCTTCTCAAATCAAGCTTTGAGTAGATAACGGAACCTTGGAGTTGATCAAACAGGTCATCAATGTGCGGGAGAGGATATCTGTTCTTTATGGTTGCTTGATTCAACAAACGGTAATATATACACAATCTCAAGGTGCCATCCTTCTTTCGAACAAACAAGACAGGAGCTCCCCACGGTGATACACTTGGACGGACGAATCCCCGGTCTAACAACTCTTGCAACTGAGTCTTTAACTCCTTCAACTCAGCCGGAGCCATTCTATAGGAAGCTTTAGAAATAGGTGAGGTACTGGGCACTAAGCCAATGCAAAACTCTACCTCACGATCAGGAGGCGTAGAGTACTCAGTGGAAAACACATCACCAAAATCACTAACAACAGGGATATGAGCTAAATCAGGGGTTTTCTTACTAGAATCTACCACATCAGCCAAATACCCCGCACACCCTTTAGAAAGAATTTTTCTAGCCTTTAAAGCAGAAATAACATGTATGCCAAACATAGATTTGTCTGCATCAAACACAAAAGTAGGCATATCAGGCATAGCAAATGAGACCCTCTTTCTACGACAATCTACCAAAGCATGGTAATGACTCAACCAGTCCATACCAATAATGACATCAAAGTCCCGGATTTGTAACTCTACTAAATCCACCGGCAATACATGCCCACAAATTTGCACATCACAACCATTATAGACCAAAGAAGAAGTGAGGCACTCTCCCATAGGGGTCGAAACCTCAAGCACATAAGGCATGAATTCAGGTAGTTTATGTAATTCAAATGCAAAATGGGACGCCATAAATGAATGGGAAGACCCGGGATCTATAAGGATGCAGGCCTTGACTCCTGAGACAGGAACAATACCTCTAATAACAGTGTTAGGGTCAACCTCTCCTCTTCCTAAGGCAAACACTCGCCCCTAAACTTTATCTTTAGGCTTCCCTTCATTATCTCTTTTGATTCCTCCTCTTTGCCTACCTTGCACACTACCCGATGCTTGCCCTCGTAGCTTAGGACAATTCTTCCGAAAATGACCATTTACTCCACACTCTAAGCATTTTCCAAGCTTGCTCCAACATCTATCTTCGGAGTGACCCACCTTTTTACAAAAACCATAAACAACCCCAAACTGTCTTGAAGGAGTACGAGCCGCTGAAGTCGTCACATTTCCACCTCTTGCTATACCCGGGGCTGAAATTCTTGGTGGCCCTCTACTCTGTCCTGAACCTTGTCCTTGGAACCGCTGCTTGCTTCCACTTCCACCTTCAGACTTACCCTTATGCTCTTCAATGTCATTCTCTATTCGATATGCTCGATTCACCGCCGCTTGGAAATCAGTGAAGTCGTGAGTCAGTAATTGCTTCCGGAACACCAGCCTTAACCCTTTCACGAACCGGTATACCCATCTCTCTTCTTTCGGCACCAAATGTGGACAATAGCGAGCTAGCTCCGTAAACTTTGCCGAGTACTGTGCTACGGTCATTGTCCCTTACTCCAATCTAAGAAACTCAACCTCCTTTTTGTCTCTTGTCACCATCGAAATAAAGTGATCCCGAAACTTGCGTGTGAAGTTCACCCACGTCTGCGGTGTATGGTGTCGGTCCCAAGTGTCCTTCACTATGTGCCACCAATGCTCGGCTGGTCACTCCAACTTGAAGACAGCGAACCTTACCTTTTCGTCATACGAGCTCTCCATTGCTGTGAAGATCTTGTTCATTGCTTCAAGCCATCTCTCCGCCTTCAACAGATCTGGATCTCCAATAAAGCTAGGCGGAGCCATCTTGACAAATTTCTCTAGTCCATGCCCTTATCTACCTTCCTGTTGCTGTTGAGATCTACCTTGAGTCGCCATATTCTGTAAGAATACCCTAAACATGTCCATCATTTCAGCATTCAGATTGTTATTACCCCCAGCATTGCCAACATTGCCTTGAGCCTGATGCTGATCATCCTCATTCCCAGCCATTAGAATAAACTCCTGCATCAAACACTCGGCGTCAGTTATCACACACTCCCCCTTAAACTAGACATCTACCCTTGACCTCTAGACTAGGCTTTGATACCAACTTCGGGCACCCCAACCCGGAACCTAACACGTGTCTCGAGCTGGAGAGTCCCATACTAAGACAGACCACTTGGAAATTTAAAAAAAATTTGACTTAACTTGAAAATAAACCAACTTTAACAATACCCTTCAAGTAATAACATGAATCATCTCCACTTGGAGGAAACATAACATGAACCAACTTTGCAAACATACTTAAAAGGATACACAACATTTTAAGTTAAAAACGATCCCAAATAAAATCTTTACAAAAGGTTTTATATAAATAAACTCCAACAAAGGAGTAATACCAAAATACAACCATACATCCCATCTAGTACAATCCACTGGCCGGGTCCTCCTATCTCAGTCCAATCAAAAACATTAAAGGGAGAAGGGTGAGAATAAATCTCAATAAGTTATTATGAATGCAACAATATGCCAAGTAAGATGCAACACATAACAAGGTGCATATAACACATTGGAAAAGCTGTAAACACCTTACATTACCTTGGTTTACCTTTTCCCGTCTGAACAATAAGTCGTACAACGTCGGGAGATAAAACTCCACTCATTTGTGAACTGCTTGAGCATATTCACATCTTATAAGACCCATTTTTCAGGGAACCATATAAGATACTAGCAACTCTGTAAGGTTTTTGGCTCAATACAGATGCTATAACCCCAATATGTGGCCACAGAAGGGGACAGTCACGGGTATAACGTAATCTGATCACATTAGGTCACACTTTCCATAATTGATCGTATTCTGTTATACCCCTAAACATCAGCTGATTAGCAGAAGTTCAAGCACATAATAGTTACTTGAAATGAAATCCACGAAAGGGATAAGAATATAACAACATGGTAAATCATACTCATGTTTAAATCAATAACATAGTGCAACATACATTTCATACACTATTTATATCACAACCCATGGATATGAACTCAAGTAAGGCCATAAGGCATCATAAACCAGCCCTACATGATAAATGTGCAACAATATATAACCTCTATAAAGGTCCAAGTTCAATTTACCAAGTTGGATTCACTTTGGTTAAGTTACAAATCAAGGCTGCCAAGCATTTTCCAAACAATATTTAAACCCATTCCACAATTTCATTTTAACCAAGTAAGACATCATTGTGTAGCTAAAGTGTTCTACTTTAATCTTAGTTAAAGAGGGTTCATTTATATCTTAGGTAGGTTAGGTTTCTAGGCCTTGGAAAAAGCTTCAGAAGCTGCAGGGCAGGGCACGACTCGTGCCCCAGAGCACGACTCGTGCCCATTGTATACCCCTCCAAAACAATTGTCTCCACATAGGCACGAATTAGGCAAATCCTCAAGGGACGACTCGTGCATGACTCGTGCCACAGAGCACTAGTCGTGCCCTCTGTACAGAAACCAGAATTCAGCAACAACTTCAGCAACCAACTCCCAAGTGACCCAAACCAACATCCTCTGTTTTCAATGAAATAAAATAGGTACTAAACAGGACCAAAACCAAGATCAAACCATTCCATACCCCTTCCAATACATTCCAACACTACCCAAAATCATTTTATTACCAAAACTTGATTCCATTTTTCCATGCAACCATTTCTATCAAGTCATTAACCCATGAAATCACTTCTAACCATTATTATTACTAACACAACCACCATCTCATTACCAACTCCATTCAATTTTGCCCAACATAATTCCAACGCAAGAAAAATGTTCCAAAAACACCCAATCCCATTTGTAAAACATCCATAACAACTAAAGTCATAAAATGAACAACTTTGAAAGAAAATCATAATAACTTACTGAAATAGTGCAAAATGAAATATTTATTTTACCGGCTCTACACGTTCCCCTCGTCACCACGAACAAGAATACGCGAACGGTTTTGAAAACGAAGAGGTAATGAGAAGGCTAGAATTTTTTTAGAAGGAAACTTAGGGTTTGGTTTTTCTCTTCATGAACTGAGGAAGAAGATGGCATTTTGCAAATGAATTTCCATGGGTAATTAAATGAGGGATAAACATTAATAATTTCCCTTTTAGCTCCTCAAGGATTGAACAACTTACAAATAAAATTCTAACTATCCACTTTAACAACAAAGCACCTCAACAACTTATAAATATTTTATTTAAAAATTTCAATTATTCTTATTTCACTATAACACTTTATTCTTATTCCATTTAAACCCTTTATCATTAACATTAATTCATTTTCACCCTAAATTCACATAAGGTAGTTAATGACCAACCTAACTTCATATAAGTCATCAAAGCATGGAAATGAACACATCAACTTAGCAAGTATCATAAATAGCATAAAATGATATACTACCATCCCAACCCCACGTGCTCAACGTGTGCTAAAATAGTGCCTAATATTAGGGTCGTGACACATAGAGAGGGAGTAGATTGCTCCACCAAGTACTCGAGGAAGGATAGAGAGGCCTCTGAACTGAGGGAGAAGCTGGTGGACTCCGACTCCCAGATCCGAGCTGTCCAGGCGGCACACTTTAACGGTGAGCAAGAGCGGGATGAAGCATTGGTCGATCTAAGAGTGGCAAAGGAGCGGATTTCTCCTCTTTAAGAGCAGGTGGAATCTTTTACTCTTATCAAGCCTAAGCTAGAGGAGGAAGCTGCTGAGGCCAGGCATGAGAAGGCCTGGATGGAGGGAGAGCTAGGTGAGCTAAATGTGATGATCCAAGATCGTAATGCTCGAATGATAAAAATGAGTGAAGATCATCAGGATACCCGGCTAAAATGGGAGGAAGAGGCCCGAGCTAGAGAGAAGGCTACAATGGAGACCTTCAATAATATGATGAGTGCTACGACATCATTGTATCCCGTTCTAGGGATTTCTACAATGTCGAACACCAACACATGGTCCGCCATGCATTTGTGGATTCTTCAGTCGACCCGAGTGTTGACAAGTTAACCCAATGGGCTTCTAAAAAGCGCTATGACCAACAGGCACGCAGCGGCCACTACTTTGTGCCCTTTAATGAGAATTATCTAGCGGTCATGGCCCAGCAGGATGCTGAAGATGGCCTAGAGCCTTGGGTCGCCCCTCCAGTTAACCAAAGGAACTTCAACGTCATTCTTAGAGAGCTCGAGGAAGTTAAGGAATAGAATGAAGTTACTCAAGATTAAGTCTTTGAGGAGGTGGATCATTAAGTGCAGCATCAGACTAAGCAAGGGCAGGAGCAGGAGCCAGCTGGTGACAATCAAGAAGGTTGATCAATTTATTTCAGTTTGTTGTTGTAATGAACAAGTTCCAAACATTTTTCCTTTGGTTTTTAGTAATCAATGCCTTGGAATGAGAGGAATGGAAGTGATTGATACGGGCACTCCCCTTAGTGTTTCGGTCGGTGGAGCCACTCTCGGACGAATTTTCAATGTGCTTGGAGACCCATAATTCATAATTTGATAAGTCCTAGCCCGCTTTTGGGGGACTTTTCATCCAATGATAGTTGACTGTTGAACCATTTTGTTTTGATAAACATTTCTGTCTTTTTGTTGAACTAGATTAAATACGAGATCGACCAAAGTCTAGATCAAATTAGTTGGCCATAACGAAGCTAACTTAAGGTTTTAGTCGATCTTGTTTGAAGGAATGAGACTAACATAAGTTTCAGTCGAACCTGTTTAAGAACGAGGTTGACTTAGGACATTAGTCGAGCCAGTTTAAGAAACGAGACTGACCTAAGTCTTCAGTTGAGCCTGTTTAAAAACGAGGCTGACATAAGTTTTTAGTCAAACCTGTTAAGAAAAAGGTTGACTTAGGACTTTAGTCGAGCCTGCTTAAGGAACGAGACTGACATAAGTTTTTAGTCGAACCTGTTAAGAATGAGGTTGACTTAGGACTTTAGTCGAGCCTGTTTAAGGAACGAGACTGACATAAGTTTTTAGTTGAACCTGTTAAAAACTAGGTTGACTTAGGACTTTATTTTAGCATATTTAAGGAATGAGACTGACATAAGTCTTAGTCAAACGTGTTTAAGAACGAGGTTGACATAAGTCTTCAGTTGAACCTGTTTAAGAACGAGGTTGACGTAGGACTTTAGTCGAGCTTGTTTAAGGAACGAGACTGACATAAGTCTTTAGTCGAACCTGTTTAAAAATGAGGTTGACTTAGGACTTTAGTCGAGCGTGTTTAAGGAACGAGACTGACATAAGTCTTCAAATGAACCTGTTTAAAATGAGGTTGACTTAGAACTTTAGTCGAGCCTGTTTAAGGAACGAGACTGACATAAGTCTTTAGTCGAACCTGTTAAAGAACGAGGTTGACTTACGACTTTAGTCGAGTCTATTTAATATGTCGAGATCGACTAAGAGTCGGACCTGAGCTGAATAAAGTACAGGAGTAAACACAGTTTGTGGATAAAATATTTTGGGGTAACCCCATTTTATTGATAAAGTAGATCGTTACATAGAAGTCTTAATCAGAAAGAATATCTAACTAAGTGGCTAGCATGCCAAGGATGTTTCAGCTCGTCACCACCTGGATGGCCAATCATGTAGGTCCCCTCCTTGATAATTCTGGTGACGTTATAGGTTCCCTCCCATTTCGAAGATAACTTATTATGTTCAGCTTTCCTTCCAGTTACCTCAATCTTCCTTAGCACATAGTCCCCAATGTTGAACGACCTCTTTTTGACCTTCTTGTCGTGATAACCCTTAGTTTTCTGCTTGTAATTTTCCATTCTAAGTTGAGCAGTCATCCTTTTCTCGTCTAGTAAATCCAAGTCGAGTAGCCTGTTGGAATTATTCTGGTTTTGATCAAATAAGGCCACCCTAGCTGTAGGAATTTGTAGCTCGGTGGTTGCCATGGCCTCTGACCCAAAAGTAAGGGCGAATGGGGTTTCCCCTGTAGGCCCCCGGGTGGTTGTGCGGACTGTCCAAAGAGCAAGGGGTAGTTTGTCCAACCGTTTGCCAGCTTGACCAATTAGGCCCTTACTTAGTGCTGTCAATACCAGTTTGTTCGCTGCTTTATGCGACCGACGACTTCCAGTGTATAACTCCCAACCTATTCATTTCTTTTTCAAAAGCTGTGGAAAACTGAAGTCCGTTATTTGAAACAATTGAATTTGGCACCCCAAAGCGGCACCAAATGTAATCGTGGATGAAGTTGATGGCATTTTCCTCTGTTATCTTTGCTAGAGGCTTTGCTTCAATCCATTTCGTGAAATAATTAATGGCCACAATCACATATTTAAAATTTCCACGGGTGGGAAGGGTCCGATCAAATCTACCCCCACATGTCGAACGGCCAAGCTGCAACCACGGGTGTTTGTTCAGTTATAGGGAGCCTTAGTAGGTCGGCATATCTCTGACACTTATCACATTTTTGCATGAACTCACGAGCATCCTCCCTTAGGTGAGGCCAATAGTACCCTAAGGTGAGTATCTTGTCTGCCAAAGTTCTGGGCCCCGGGTGTCCACCACACACTCCAATGTGTACTTTGAGCAATTGTTGGGGAACTTCCATGGGGTGAACACATCTAAAAAATGACTTCACAAACGATCTCCTGAATATTGCATCTCCATATATAGAGAACCTATGGGACTTCTTCTTGATTTCTCTTGCCTTTCGCTCGTCAGCTGGTAGCTCGCCTATTTCAATGTAGGTCTTCATTTTATCAATCCAACACTTAGAGCCATAGACCGAGCATAGAACCTACACTCTTTCGTATGATGGATGCTCTAAGTATGCGATTGGTTCTTCATGCTGCTCGTCTGAAGTAGCTAGTTTGGAGAGTAGGTCGGCCAACTCATTTTCCTCGCGGCCTACCCTCTATATCTCCTAAAACTCCAAGTCTTGAACCATCCTTTTCACTAGCTCGCAGTACTTGATCAGAATGGTATTGACCACCTCGTATACTCCCTTGATTTGATTCACGATCAGTTGGAAGTCTTAATAAGCTATGATCTTGGTCGCCCTAAAGCATTTAGCATATTTAATGGATGCAATCAAGGCTTCATATTCGGCCTGGTTGTTGGAGGCTTGGAACTTGAATCTTAGAGCTTCTTCAAAATCTTTACACATCTCTGGCTCGATTAACCAGCTCCACTAACGTTCTTGGTAGTAGACCCATCCGAGTAAACCTTCCAGCAATCGTCAGGTAAACTAACTACCTGTTGGTGTGATTGTTCCTTCCCCTTCAAGCTCTCTCTTGGGGTGCTCTCCCTACTATCTTCCTTGGTGAACGTAAGCTCGACCAATAAGTCTACCAAAGGTTGAGCTTGCAAAGCTTTTTGAGGACTGTATTCAATATAAAACTCCATCAACTCTAAGGACCAGTTGAGCAGTCGACCTGAACTTTCTGGCTTATGCAATATCTTCCTTAGAGGAGCGTTAGTCAGCAGGACAATGGGGTGAGCGTAGAAGTATGCTCGTAGCTTTCTGGCCGCCACTACCAAGGCATAGGCTACCTTTTCAGCGTTGAAGTACCTCCCTTCTACGTCGAATAGGGCCTTGCTTACATAGTAGATTGGTTTCTGAAGGCCCTTTTCCTCTCTAACCAAAACTGTGGTCACTGCTTGATCCCCAGCTAATAGGTAGACGTATAAACTCTCTCCTTGGATCGGGCTGCTCAGCAATGGTGGAGAGGTGAGGTATTCTTTGATCTGTTGAAATGACGAGGAACATTCGGCCGTCCATTCAAAGTTTTTCGTCCCCCTCAAAGTTTAAATAATGGGAGAGATCTCTCCGCTGATTTTGCTATGAAGCGACCCAGAGCTGTGATCCTACCATTCAATCATTGGACCTCCTTGATGCACGTAAGCTCTTGCATCTCTACCAAGGCCTTTATCTTTTTTGGGTTAGCTTCAATGCCTCTTTGTGATATCATGAACCCCATAAACTTGCCAGTTGCTACCCCAAAAAAACACTTGCTCGGATTCAGCTTCATGTCGTTTACTCGTAGATTGGCAAATGTTTCCCTTAGGTCGACCACATGACGACCAGTCTTGGTTTTGATGACCATGTCATCAATGTAGGCCTCCATATTTCGGCCAATTTGAATAGCAAAGACTCTATTCACCATCCTTTGGTAGGTAGTTCCAGCATTCTTCAGTACGAAAGGCATCTTGGTGTAACAATATATCCCCCAGCAGCTTCGAAAGCCGTCTTTTCAATGTCATCCTCGTGCATTCTGATCTGGTGATATCCTGAATTAGTGTTGAGGAAACAAAGGGTGGCATGTCCAGCTATTGAGTTAACCAATTTGTCTATCCGTGGGAGTGGGTAGCTGTCCTTTGGGCATGCTAGATTTAGATCGGTGAAGTCAACGCACATCCTCCACTTTCCATTAGCCTTTTTTACCATCACCACATTTGCCAGTCAAGTAGTGTAGGATGCCTCCTTGATTATACCTGCACTAAGGAGTTTATTTACCTCTTGTTTGATTGCCATTTCTTTGTCTGCAGCAAAAACCCTTAGCCTTTGGCTTTTGAACTTCATGGTGGGGTTGACCTCCGAACGATACACAGTGACCTACTATTTGACACCCCTCATGTCCTCTACCTTCCAAGCAAAGAAATCAATACTTTTTTTTAACATGTCAACTATTTTCACCCTTTCTTCTGGTGACAATTGTCTTCCTATTCTGATTTTTTTGGTCGGGGTGAGATGAGTTGACTTCTAAATTTTCCAGCTCATCTACTGGTTCCAGTTCTGGGCTGCCTCTGAACTGCATAGTCTCAATGATGATCTCTCTTACCCTTTTTCTTTCCTCAGCTCCCAAGTGTGGAGCTTCCTCTTCGATCATGTCATCCAGCTCAGCAGCTATTTCCCCGTTGGAGGCCCCTGAGTTTTGGTTTATTTGGAGGCATAGGTCGCCAATGATGATCTGGTCGACCAAAACTGTATCTGCTGTGACCCAAGTGTTTTCAGAGGGACGTGTCATCTCATTCATGACGTGTTCATGTGAGGTAAGTTTGCCTCTTCTATACACTGGATCGTGGATAATTTGGATGTAGTGGTGACGGACTTGGAGATTCTCCAGCTCGCCTCTGGAGTGTCAATTTCCAACTCCCTCTTCTTTTTAGATCAAAGCACGTGATCCAAATATTCTCTAGTCGTGCTTAGGACAAACCCCACTCCCAACATGGTGGGAAACTTGACCCTTTGATGGGGAATTGAAGGCATCATCCCCAGAGCGACCTGTCCAGGCATACCCAGTATAGCATGGTAATCACTTATAACATCAATTACTATAAATGTTACCTTAGCCGTTGTCATTAAGGGATGCCGTCCAATGTTGACCTCCAGCTCTATCTGTCCTTTGGCGTCATCCCTGTGATTAGTGAAGCCCTCTAGTCGACCTGAATATGGTGACAACATAGCATCTGTTAACCCTATGTCTAGGAAGGTTTTGTAATAGAGAATGTCCTTGCAGGCCCTCGTGTCGACCAAGATTCTACTCGACGTGCAGTCATCGATGAGCCCTGGAATTACCAAAATCTGCTCCATTGCAGCCATGCTCGCAGCCAGCTCGTAAGGATAGAAACTGATTAACTCCTTTTGAACACAACTTCTAGGGGTACATAGGGAGCTTTACTTAACTGGAAGATCTTGTGTTTGAGCACAGTATGGCTCGCCTCCTCAGCTATCACTCCCAATGTCAATCTAGGTTGTCTTAGCTCAGGCACCCCTCTTGTAGGTTGATCTCCTCCTGCAGGATGATCTCCCTTCACAAACCTATCCAATCTTCCTTCACTCACCCATTTTTGCATTTCAAACTCATACATTCCTTCGTTGTGTACCCGGTACCCTTGTGATACTCATAGTACCTCCCGTTATCCCTTTTGAATTTATTTTAAACTTTCATTGGGGCAGGAGGACCTAAGTCGACTGTGTTCATGATCTAAGTCCGACTAACTGTGAGTGGGGTGAAGCTTTCAGGGACTCTTTCCATCGCCCTAGTTCTGTTTTTCCTCTTGTTGTCGTTGTTTTTTACCTGTCCCACCTTTGTCGACCCACTAACTTCAGAATGTTTTGAGCCATTTTCATTCTTCCTCTCTTTCCGTTCTTCGGCCATGGCCACATCATAGGCCATCTCAAACAGCTCCTTCCTCTTGGTCGCCCTCCTAACTTAGATCTCGTAGTCCAGATCGGGAGAGGACACTCCTTTTCTAAAGCAGTTGATGACCCCCCTATCTGTGAGGTCTTCCTCAATTTGGTCGACCAACTCTTTGAACTTGGTAAAGTAGCTTATAGTACTCTCGGTCTTGCCCTGAGTCTTGTTGTTCAGATCAGTAACTGTTTTCTTATGAGCTCCAGCTTTAGAGAACCTTACGAGGAACTTCCTTCTCATGTAGCTCAATGACGTGATGCAGCTAGTAGTTAGACCATGGAACCAAGTCAGTGTTGCACCTGTGAAGGTGCTGGTTAATGTCTTGCATAGCACGTCATCCTCATAATATGCCAAACACATAGTGGCCTCAAAGTGCTGCATGTGATTCAAGGAATTGGTTGCTCCTGAGTACTTTTCCAACATGGGCAGCTTGAAACCTGCAGGAGGTCCTTTGTCAAGCTTATCCTTGGCTAAAGGTCGAAGAGTACAGTCATTTCGTTCGACCTTCCCATTGGTGGCTGTCCTATCTGCCTCCATATCATCCAATCTTCGCTTTATGTTGAGGAGCTCCCTAACATCCAGGTCTCTCCTTTGGTGGGAGATTGAGTTAGACTTTTGCCTCTCCTCATGATGGGGTTCCCTCCTAGAGATGGTCCTTTGTCTCTCATTCCTTGGGGGAGTTACTTCTCTCCTTTCCCGTCGGGAAAATGACATTTCTCCCCTTTGTGGCGACATATGCTGAGCCCTGTCAGCTTCGAGCTGCCTCCTCCGCGCTGAGTCAGCTTCCTGTTCCCTTTGCTGGTTGAGCCTATCCCTTAGGTTGCCAGTTCTATCTATGGAAATGTGGGAGGGGGAGGCATATCATTCCTTCTCTCTTCACCCGACGGTCTAGGACCTCCGTTAGCGTGTCTATGAGAGGTGAGAGATGGAGCTACCCTTTGCGATCTTATGTTGTCCTTCTTAGAAGACTCGAGTAGCTCGAGTAACTCATTCTGCACTTCGAGCAAGCTCTGCAGCAACCTAGCCCGCTCCAGCAAAATATCTTTCCTACTAAGGTGAGAAGCTGAGGGACCTGCAATGTCGCTTGCAGATGTTCGACCTGTTTGGACCCGCTTTGGTTGCTGGCTTACCCCTTGGTTAGGCATAGGCCTTTTCTGTCTTCTCCCATCTTGTAAACCCATACCGTCGGCCACGCTGTTTGAACGAGTGGCCCTTCTAGTACGATGCCCCTGTGGAGGAGGTGGCAAAATTGCAGTGCGGTTTCCGGCACCTGCATTCGTGTTTCCCACATTCTAGCGCATAGGCTCACTTGAGGAAGTAGCAGTGTGTCCGTCAGATACCATATTAACGGTCGAGAGAGATTTCGAGGTCTAACGTTATCGTTTCCCGGCAATGGAACCAAACTGATGACGCAGTAAATGATCCATATCAGCCTTAGTACAGCAATATATTGATCCCTAGCAAATGTAACCTGAAACACGAAAAAAGGACTAGCCGGGTTGGTATCCGGCTAATACCCTACAGAGTGATGATAAGATACACTACAAGAAAATCACATTTTAGCGTCGGAAAAATCCGTCGCTAAAGAGTAAAAATTCGTCGCTAAATGTATTTACCGACGGATTAGCGACGGAAATTTTTCGTCGTTGAAACCCTTGTCGCTAAATGACAGCGACAGATTTTTGAGCCGTCGTTAAATTAACGACGGATTATTCTATCGCTATCTTAAAAATTTCGTCGCTAATATTGAAAAAAATCCGACAAATTGATTGTTTTAGCGACAGGTTAGCGACATAACTTTCCATCGGTAATGTGTAATTCCTATTTCACGACCAATTTAACGAGGGATTTACCGACAAATAATTTCGTCGCTATAATTAAATTAAATTAAATTAAATTAAATTAAAATTTTCAATATTTTTTATTTTTTATATACCAAATTACCGACGGATATTTCCGTCGCTAATTTGATATTTTTTATTAAAAAAAATGATATATACTCCCTCCGTCCCAATAAGTGCTTCACCCTTTTGGGTGGGCACAAATATTAAGTAATCAATATTTATATTCAAAAGTAATAGGAGAGAGAAAATTTAATCTTGTATTAGGGGAGGTAAGGAAATCAAAAGCAAGCACTAATTTTTCCCACCAAACTTCAAATTACAACACTGTTAATGAAAATTCAAATTACAACACTATTACCAAGACAACCCACTTCTGTGAGGAGATTCAAACATTCCCTCCATAATTACATTCCCTCCATATTTATAAACATGTATCTTCATAATTACATAACCATTACCAAAAGTTCTTCAACCAAAAGAACAAAGAACAGCCCACAGTTAAAACAACTATCCACTTGAACATCTTGGAAAAGACCATTTGGACAGAAATGGTGTACTTCAGAGAAACTTGACAGTGGATACATAATTAGTTCAGTGTTGCATTAGATATCTACAACAAGCTGGGCAGGGACAAGAGTTTGAAGGCATGATGCATGAAATGAATCTTCTTCACATGTCATTAGGTAATGGTATGTAGACCATTAGGTAATGGTATGTAGACCATTAGGACATGTATCTACTCTCAGGAAAATATCATCACAGAGTAGTTTTTGATTGGTCTTTTGTACTCTCAGTTAAGAAACATCATAGAGTAGTTTTTGGTGGGTCTTTTGTACTTTCAGTTAAGAAACATCATAGAGTAGTTTTTGGTGATTCTCAGATTTTAATCATCATAGCACGCAGCCCACACAAAGTTAAACATGCATCTCACCAATTCAAACTTAACATAAGCATATCACAATGCATAGATTACCTATCTCAACTCAAATCAGGCTCAAACACAGTGTTCATAAAAGTTCTTATCAGATGCTGATCAAATAAATACCTCATATGCAGACCAAGGCAATGAAAGTTCACACCAATGCAACTAAGAGTGAGCAGTTGAACAAAAATCACAAAATAGGTCAAGAAGCCATATTCATCATTTCACAGAGTAATTTTTACCAACTCTCAACAATGTACTCAAACTAGAAAAAGAATTGAATTGCGAAAAGAAAACATGAACCTATTCCTTGAGCCAACGTTGTACAGCGGAACAGTGCAAACCCAACATCAACAAGTTAAGGTTGTGGCTTGCAACCTTTTTCTGGAAGGGTGACATAGCAGGTTCTGGAATGGGGGAGTCCATACATAGACAGAGTTATCCTCCGTAAATCGATAGTACGTTTGTGGACCATTTTGAGCAAATATCGCATCGAGCTCCTTCGATAGAGACCACCATGGCTCATTAAAAACTGATAATGAAATGATACTTAAGTTTGGTTGAGTCAAAGTTTCCCCAAAAATGTTTTGATACACTTATGTTTCCTCCACCACCGAATGAATTGGTTCCCCCACCACCGATTCACCATTAATGGACAAAAAAGGAGAGAAATTTGACGAATCGCCGGCAACGATTGAAATATCGTTCGTCTCCATGGACGATTCATCTGGGAAATTGATAGAAAATGTCAAATCCATTTGACAAGGAGAACAAAGAGAAGAGAAAATCGAAGATTAGAGGTTATATTTTCTGGTGTAATCGATGAGGGAGACGGAGATAGAGAAACTAGGGTTTCATCGTAAGATGAACAACAAAGGGACGAGAGAGAAAATGTGAGGAGAGAGAGAAAATGTGAGGAGAGAGAGTGGCTTTTGAAAATAAATTTAGGGTTTTTAATTTTGGGTTGGGCTGTTAATTTGGGTTGGGTAAGAGTTAATTAATTTAGTGTTTAGTTGGGTTTAATTAAGGGTTTTTGTTAATGAAGTGGGCCAGCCCATTAAAATAATAATATATTTTATTCAAAAAAGGAAAGGTGAAGCTTCTAACGGAACGCCCTTTTGGGTAATTGGTGAAGCTTTTATTGGGACCGAGGGAGTATATATATATATTTCAACAGTTACACTTTGCTCCTCTCAACTTCAAAATCAATTTAACCAATCCCTTAACTTTTATTATTCTCAAATCAGTCCTTGATATTTCAACAGTTACACTTTGCTCCCCTCAACTTCTCTTATACTCAAAAAAGTCATATCAATTTCTTTTACTTTGATCCCTAAACTTCCAAAAATACAGTTAATGTCCTAAAAATCTTCTACAATCCTCTAGCAACAGCAACCATCAAGCAACTACCAAGATGAACTGTATAAAATTAATAAAAATACGGAAAAAAATATGGAAAAAAATAACAATTGATGGTTTGTTTCTTGTGTACTGAGCCAAAACCGGAGCCTGTATGCCCACTCCAGTCACAGCTTTGACAGAGGGACACCTTCTCCTCAATGCATCTGACGGTTGCAGGCTGAGAACTACACCTCTCACACACTAGGGTCCTCGAGTGACGCTTGGAAAGTGCATTTGCAGAATGAATGTTCCGGTCACAGGACAAACATAAGTATGCTGCATCGGACCGACAATACGCCATGGATCTTTGCTCCCCACATAAGTCACATGACTGACCCATTTTTGCCAAACACTTGAGATTCACAGCAAGTCAGAAACCCAGAAGCAAGAACTTCAAAATCCAACTTTACCAAACCTCTAATGATCTGGAAGATAAATTTCTCAAACGTACCACAATTCCACAACAGAACCTACAATTGCAAAACAACGTACATCATCAATTAGAAACTTGCACACTAAACAACTAAATTTTGATACTTGTATCAACACAATTGTGTTAGTTCACAAGACCCAATTCGTATAATTAAAAACAAATCCATACCCTAAATGGTGAGAAGCATTATTAGCTCCGCGGGAAAACAACCACTCTATTTTTGTAGATGAAACAAGTTAAGAAAGTAAGCACAAATTCCATTTCCACCCAAAAGGCAAGAAGAAAGCTTGAATTGCTCAGTTAACTCTGAACAGGTTTGGGAATGTCTACTATAAAATTAAGTTAATCTGATAATAATTCTTAGCTGCAGGCCGGGATCAAATTTGAAATTTGACTGTCATATAAAACATAGTAACCCCAAAAGCTCAAAGTTGGATAAAACTCTAAAATCCCATAGATCCACAACAATTGGATGATCAAAAAAGCTCAAGAACAGTCCAGAATTGTATAGAGGATTTTGGTTTTGGAGCCGAAAAGAAGACATAAATAAATGGAAAAAGACTTGGAAAGGAACGAATAAGCTAATAACAAAAACAATTATTCAGATTAAAGATATGAACGGAAAATAAACTCACAGGAAATAAACAAACCATCAATTGCTATAATCCTACATGAAGAGGCATCTATACTTGCTTCATTCAGGAAGGATAGTCGAATTTTTTGAAAGAGTGAGATTTTAGAGAAAATTAATAAAAATACGGAAAAAAAGCTAGATCTACAAAGATCTTTAATTAAAAAAAAAAAGCTAGATCTACATAGATATTTAATAAAATCTCACCTTTTCCTCCTCTTTCTTCTTCTGAAGGTTGGCCAAATCAGTCTGCACAGAGAATGCAAATCATATCAACAAGATTAAGTCAATTTCTACATAAAGATTCATACAATTTCTACACTGAGATGGAGACAATTTCTGCAATAAGATGAAAACAGCTTCAGCACTCGTCTATAAGCATTAGGAAGCTACACAAGGCAATTCACCAGTCAACATAGAAGAAACAAAACCACAGTGACAAGATATTAAGCCTTCTCTACTCCTTCAAGCTTCGGCCGATTCAGAGATATTGATGAATCGAAATTAGATTTGTCAATAATCAGAAGTTGTCTAAAGCAAATCAAACATAAGAGAAGCCAAAGTAGATGGGTCATATCTAATATACCATTCACAACTCCCCTCCTCGCCCCCATCCCGGAAAAAAAAGGTCAACAAAACTAGACAAAAAAGAAAGGAATAAGTACAAAAAACTGTAAAACTAAAAAACCATGGGTTGTGATAATTTTAGCACTTCAGCAATTCCTTCTTGCTTTAACACACTACACTTTAATTTTGTTGCAAATCTCGTCGATATATTATTAATCATCTAATTTTCATCTATTAAGTGCTCATGGAGCACTTTATGGATTTTCAGGGTGAAATAGGGAAAGTGTGTCAATATAACTGGAAGACAAAAATAAAATAAAATATTAATGTGCTACTTATGTCGACCCAAAAGGTCCTTTGAGTCTAGTTTCATGAATCAGAACAAAGAACTACGAAAGACAGGTAAGCAACAAAGGTATATCACTAACCATAAAGGTACATAAATAAAATATATATTCATGGTAGCAAAATACCACCATCATGTTCACAAGGTAGTATTGGTACAGAGCAAAAAAAAAATTATAATTACTCTCCACAAATATAAAAAAGGTTCTAGCTAAATGAGGATTGAAAAGGGGTCCTAGGAAACATAAACAGAGAGGGCACATCCATTAGTAGATAAACGAACACAGGAAGAATACAACACAATTCGCGCACACACACACATATTAAGACATACACTCGATAATTAATGTCTGTCATGAGAGCACAATTAAATTGAAATTGAGTTCTACATGAAACGAAGTCCTAGTTTGATTCTAAGACCAATAACAATTTTCTTTTCCTATAATCAACAACCCAATTAGAGAAATAACACGGGAAATTTAAAATTAACCTAAATTATCATCGTCCCAATATGTAATCAAGGAAGATAGCCAGACAAGTAATATCAAAAAATAAACCATGAAAGAACAATACACAATCATTGAAGAGATAAATAGTGAAAAGATAGGTCAAATTTTACCTCGTCGTAATCTTTCTTCTCAGCCTTTGGTGCCTTCAAAGGTATTGCTTTTCCACCTGCCCAAAATCATAAAAAAATTAAAAAAAAATCATGTAACAGATTTGATTGAAAAGCTATAGAATTTAATGGAAAAAGGAAGGGAGAAAATTAAGGAAGTGGAAGTACCTTGCTTGGATGACATGGTTGAGATCTAGGGTTAGGGTTTGTATCTGATCAGAGCAACACGAACGAACAAATTAACAATGAAGAAGCCCTAACCCGGAGACGCGAATTCTCGTGGAAAAGAAGAAGTGGGAAGGGGCTTTGGGAACGAAACATCGTGGTGTGTAGAGGGTGGAAGGATGACGGGGAGAAGGTGGGAGGACGGTGGTGAGAATGGTGGTGAACTGCGTGAAGAGAGAGAAAGAAGATGAGGGAAAGGGGCAAGGGACGGAGTAAGGTGGGAGGAGATCGAGAGGGAGAAGATCAAGAGGGAGGCGGCGCCATTGATACTAGTGAGTTGCGTGAAGAGAGAGAGAGAGAGGGGACGAGGGATGGAACTTGGAACGTGAAGAGAGAGAGAGAGAGAGAAGATGAGGGAGGTGGATAAGAAGGAAAAAAAATTTGGGTAGGGTTTTATTTAGTGAATAAGTGAAAGAGGGTGAGAAAGGATCTTGGCCATTGATTTAAAGTGAATGGATGGTTGAGATGATGATTCAAGTGAAATAGTTTGTTAAAATGTGAGTCATTGAATTCAAGTCAAATGTGTTGTTACAGATGGCTAAGATGGTGATCAATATCAAAGCTAAAAATTTAATAAAATAAATGTCAAAAAGTTAATAATGCTTATTATTAATAACCATTCTTTATACTTTCATTTGTTTAATTTTTTTTTTCATAACTTTTTGTGAAAAATTTCAGTAGTAAAAAATTTCTCAAATATTTATTTATATGAAAAAAAAAATTAAAAATATATTGCTTAGTAATATATTTGAACTCCTAAACCTCACTCTATACCCTAAATAAATTACACCATAAATCTTATACCCTAATAATTATAATAATTTAATAATTAATAAAAATAATTACTAATAACTATAATAATTTAATATATAATATAATTTCATAATAAAGAGCGTATAATAAGTAATAATTTTTAATAATAACAATAATGATAATGATAGTAATTAGTAATAAAAAAATTAAATATCAATAATAATTATTCGTAATTTTGTATATAACTTTTTGAAAAAATATTCAGTACTAAAAAAAGTCTCAAATAGTTTTTTATATCAAAAAAATATAAAAAGATTATACTTACCCTATACATTATATCCTATACCTTGTACCCTATATACTATACCCTATACCTTGTACCATATACCCTATACCCTATATATTATACCATATACCCTATACTCAATACCCTATATACTATACACTATACCCTATATACTATACCCTATACCCTATATACTATATCATATATAGTATACCCTATACCATATACTCTATACCCTATATACTATACCCTCTATACTATATCCTATACTATATACCCTATATACTATACCCTATACCCTATGCCCTTTACCCTATATACTATATCCTATACTCTATACCCTATATACTATACCCTATATACTATATCCTATACCCTATATACTGTACCCTATACCTTATACTCTATACCCTATATACTATACCCTCCCTATACCCTATATACTATACCCTATATAATATATCCTATACCCTATATACTATACCCTATATACTATATTCTATACCCTATACCCTATACTTTATACCCTATACACTATACCCTATACCCTATATACTATATCGTCCCTTTTTTCTTTTATATACTTTCATTTCATTAAAAAAAGTTATGTTTCATTTTAAAAAAATAAAAGTATATAAAATAAAAAAGAGAGACGGACAATAGCATATACTTTTTTTGATTTTTTTTAATCTCTTTGGATAAAAAAAATTACTTGAGAAGTTGTTAAGTAGTGATTTTTTTTTAAATGTTACATAAAAAAAGTTAAGATTTTTTTTTTAAATAAGTATATAAAAGAAAAAAAGAGGGATGGACAATAGCATATATTTTTTTTAATATTTTTTTAAATTTTTTTGGATAAAAAAATTACTTGAGAAGTTGTTAAGTAGTGATTTTTTATTTTAAATGTTACATAAAAAAAGTTAAGATTTTTTTAAAAATAATAAGTATATAAAAGAAAAAAAAGACAATAACATAAATATTTTTTAATTTTTTTATGGATTAAAAAATTATTTGAGATGTTTTTTTTATGGATTAAAAAAGTTAAGATTTTGTTTTTTTTAAATAAGTATATAAGTATATGCCCATACCCTAAACCATATACTATATACCATACCCCATACCCTAAACCATATACTATATAATGTTGGACATATATGCTATACCATATACGTCCATAATAAAGAAATCAGGGACGGGTAAAATTTTTTAATTTTTATTTATAAATGTACATTTTTTTATGAATATAAATAAATATTTTGGACATTTTTTAGTATTGAAGTTTTTTTCAAAAAGTTATATAAAAAAGTTAGAAAAAAAAATAAAAAAATGAAAGTATAATAAAGAAATCAGGGACGGATAAAAATTTTTAATTTTTATTTATAAATGTATATTTTTATTTTTATTTTTTATGAATATAAATAAATATTTTGGACATTTTTAGTATTGAAGTTTTTTTCAAAAAGTTATATAAAAAAAGTTAGAAAAAAACTAAACAAATGAAAGTATAATAAAGAAATCAGGGACAGGTAAAATTCTTTAATTTTTATTTATAAATGTACATTTTTTTATTTTTTATGAATATAAATAAATATTTTGCACATTTTTTAGTATTGAAGTTTTTTTCAAAAAGTTATATAAAAAAAGTTAGAAAAAAATAAACAAAGGAAAGTATAATAAAGAAATCAGGGACGGGTAAAATTCTTTAATTTTTATTTATAAATGTATAGTTTTTTTTAATTTTTTATGAATATAAATAAATATTTTGGACATTTTTAGTATTGAAGTTTTTTTCAAAAAGTTATATAAAAAAGTTAGAAAAAACTAAAAAAATTAAAGTATAATAAAGAAATTAGGGCCGAGTAAAATCCTTTAATTTTTATTTATAAATGTATAGTTTTTTTTTTATTTTTTGTAAATAGAAATAAATATTTTGGACATTTTTTAGTATTGAAGTTTTTTTAAAAAAGTTATATAAAAAAAGTTAGAAAAAAAGTTATTTAAAAAAAAAAAACAATTTCCGTCGCTAAATCCGTCGGTATTTTAAAAAGATTTTTTTTATTTTTTATTATTTAGCGACAAAATATATCCGTCGGTAAATTTTTTTGTAAAATCCGTCACTAAATTCGTCGGTATTTTAAAAAAAGAAATATTTTTTTATTTTTTATTATTTAGCGACAAAATATATCCGTCGGTAATTTATTTTTTGTAAATCCGTCGCTAAATCCGTCGGTATTTTAAAAAGAAAAATATTTTTTTATTTTTTATTATTTAGCGACAGAATATATCCGTCGGTAATTTATTTTTGTAAAATCCGTCGCTAAATCCGTCGCTAATTTTAAAAAGAAAATATATTTATTTATTTTTTATTTATATAGCGACATAAAAAATTCGTCGTTAAAAAATTTTGTAATCCGTCGTTATTCCGTCGCTAAATCCATCGCTAAAAATGAGCAGACTTTTTTGGGGCCACTATTGCGACGGATTAGTGACAGATTCATGTTTGTCGCTAAATCCGTCGCTAGCTGGTTTTTCGTTTTATTTTGCTTTCGTCGTTAATCCGTCGCTATTCCGTCGCTAATAGCGACAGAATTAGGTCCGTCGCTATTTGACAATTTTCTTGTAGTGATATAGTGCTATAAGCTTTATATATGAAACTGTATTGAACGACGTAATTTCCAAATAGCAAAGAATATATAATCTTTTAACGTTTGATGTTGTATGGTATATATAGTAGTGATGTAGGATCGTATTGAATCCTTTATATTGTGGAGACAATTTAGGCGTAACGTTCTCCGTGATTGTAGTAGACGGTTACAGATTAAGTCGTAAATGGACGCACGTTTCTGTAGGTCGAGATTGCATGAGTAATAAAGATCGACCTGTCTTTATGACTTAGCCAGATAGAAATTGTATAAGTTGATGATCGTATGTCGTACGGAGCTAGGTCAGAAACAATGATGGTCGGACAATGAGATTGGTCGACTGATATTTGCCGTTGGCACGCGAACGTTGTGGTAACTGGACTCGCCCATTCAATTGTAGTGTATATGTGATGTATATAAATTTGGGATTAGTTCGTTGAGCATATCCCGTCACTTTTGTTCCGTTCAACTCATATTTTGAGAGGAAGGAAAAAAATTAAAACTGTAAATAAAAATAAAAGAATACTCCCTCCGTCCCACTCCATGGTTCACACATTTTTAAAATCACGCAAATTAAGGAAAAAGGTAAGTGAAAAAAATGTTGTGAGTGTAAAAGTAAAATATGAGAGAGAATGAGTGGAGAAAATAGTAAATTTGAAAAGTGTTGTGAGTATAATAGTGAAATAGGAGAGAGAATTAGTGGGTGAAATAGTAAAGATTCTTTGCCATTTTAGGAAAGGTGGAGCTTTTAACAGGACATCCATTTTGACAAAAAGTGAAGCTTGAAATGGGACGGAAGGAGTATATGCGTAGTCTAGGAAAAAGAGAATAAAACTGTACTCCCTCCGTCCCAGCCGAGTGTACACTTATTTCCCTTTTGGTCTGTCCCAGTCGAGTGTGAACTGTCCAAAATGAAAGGGAATCTTCACTATTTACCCCACTCATTCTCTCTCCTATTTTACTTTTACACTCACAACATTCTCTCTCCTAACTATTCATTCCACTCATTCTCTCTCCTATTTTACTTTTACACTCACAACATTCTCTCTCCACTTTTTCTCTCTCTTACTTTTTCTTAATCGATGTGCCCAATATTTTAGTTCACACTAGGCTGGGACGGAGGGAGTAATTAAAAGAGTATCTATGTAGGGTCGACCCTCTATATTTTCTCGTATAATAATAAACTAATACTTCCTTCGTCCCTAAAAGATTGTCCCATTTGTCATTTTAACTTGTCCCAAAAAGTATGTCTCATTTCTAAACTTAAGCATAAATATTAGTGCAAATCTACTAAGGTACAAAAAAGTGAAGCTCTTTCTTAAAAATTGCAAAATGTACAACAGAACAATCTTTTAGGGACGGAGGGAGTAATATCTAGACACGTTGAGCACTTGACGTGTGCCATCTTTTCCCTCGAGCCAGGCCTGAAATATACTTGAAGATGATTTCAATTTATTTTAAAATATTCTTATAAATTTACCAAAATAACTAAACCAATACTCCCTCCGTTCCCCAAAAATCTGTAAAAAAAACAGTCATTTATTTTAAGGGTCCTACAATAATAAGCAAAATAGAAATGAAATTAATTTCATATTAACAATAATTGCCCACTTACTATTTTATATGTCAATTTCTCTCTTCAAACCAATTATATATATTTACAACGCATCATCTTTTTTACTATTTTTTCTTAATTTTTTTGTTCATCTCATTTGTACTCATTATTTATTGTGGGATGAAAGAAGTATAAATTATTGATTAAAGTTCGCTTAAAATAAAACTTTAGAAAGTGAGAATATGGAACTTTTTTTCCAAGCAAACCAAGGGGATTTATTATATTATTCTAGTTCTTACTTTTCATTAAGTAAAATATTTTTTTTTTTTTTTTTTTTTTTTTTTAAGGGTCATCTACACATTATGTCCTCTATCTATGGACAATCCTCTCTTTCTCTCTCTAGAATACATTCGACTTCTCCGCCCCTTGTAATAACCAACATCCTTTTAGCTTTCAATGAATTTCTTTCAATTGCATTCATGTCAATCTCCAGAAAATCTCAATCACAACGGAGAACGACTTCTTCGGAGAAAATAGCCTAGAAAACTTAACAAAGGAGGTATAATCTTTTATTTAAATTTCTCTGAATTTTTCGAAGTCATCATTGCAATTGGGATTACAATCGCCTAAAATCTTAGACTGATTTGACAAATAAACAACACCGACTGCCGGATCGATTTGACGGTGTATCTATCTTTCTCTTCCATAATTTCGATCGCTATGACACTTGAAGAAGAAGAAGAACAACAACAACAATTGCGTAACTCGAAAAGAACTAAAAATGAAAGACTGCTGCAAGTGGGATTTTTAAGGTTTTTAATGAGCACAATTATGGTTGAACAGGGAGTTGGTGATATTTTTTCTAATGGAAGAACACAAAAGATATATAGAAATGATGTAATTTAGAGCTGAGATTATGGGTCTTATGGCTTATATGATGCGATTAGGATGACTGCCTAGCTCTACTTCAACCTCATTGTCTTTTTCATTTAAATACTTACTGTAATATTTTCAAGCAAATACAGTAAGGAATGGAAGAGGGGAAATAAAAGATTTGACTATACTTCAATTAATATATTTGCTCTTTTAGATTTGAATAATAAAATGAATTTTTATGTAATTGTGAATAATTGAAACATGAATTTATCAGTTTAAATTTAAACATTTGAGAAATTAAGTATCATTTGTGAAAATCAAGAGATAAATTAATCAGTTTTATACTCTATTATTAACAAATGAGAGATGAATTTCTCAACTTATAAATTTAAACATCTAAGAAATAGACTATCATTTGTGAAAATTGAGAGATTAATTTATCATTTTTTATACTCAATTATGAACAAATGAGCGATAACTATCTGAGTTTTATACTCAATTATAATCAAATAAGAAATTAATGTCTCAGTTTTCAAACTTAAACATCTGATAAATTGAGTATCAATTTATCTATTTTATTCCTAATGTTACGTGTCAAAGTTCATCGTTACAATTAACCAGCCGAGAAATTGACTCATCAATTGTGAAAAATTGAAAGAGGAATTTATCAGTTTTTATATTCAATTATGAACAAATGAGAAATAAATGTCTTAGTTTTTAATTTTTTTCATTTAATTTAAACATCTAAGAAATTGAGTAACAATTATAATAAATTAATTTCTCAACTATTAAAGTGCATATAGCATCACACAATTATAAAATTATACAACTGTGAAATCAAACATTTGTGAAATCACACAACTAAACATTTGTGAAATCACACAACTGTACAATTATATTGATGGATGTGGTTTTACCCATACAAAGTATATATTTCCAAACCTATTTTCTTCTCAAAACCTTGGAAATTTAATGTATCTGTTAGTGTTTTAAAAGTACAGGGGCTAAAGTGCAATTAGACAAAAAAATGAAGGATTTAAGTTGTATTTTTAAAGTTCAGGAACCAAAGTGTAAAAGAGGGAAAAGGAAGGACTAAATTGAAGATAAGGAAAGGGGCGAACGCTCCACAATTGGAGCAAACGCACGAATTTCCCAAAAATATGGTTTGTGACGGAATCAGAGACGAAATTTAGGCGAATTTGATGCTGAATCCAAAATTGACTAGAATTTGACCAATTTTGCCTGCAAATTAGGAATCCTCTTCCCTTCTACTATATAAATGACCCCTAGACTATATTTTTTGTATCTCATCTCATCTTTATCTCTTATTCTCTCTTCTTCTCTTGTAAATATTAGTTTAGGATTTTACAAGTTTTGAAAACAAGATTAAAGGTTTTTATTTATTTTCTTTTATGGCCCTTTACGTCTAAATTCTTGATTCGTGTATTGGTTAAATAACAATTGAATCTTTATGTTATTGATTTAATTCTTTCTATCTCTCTATCATTTTTGCTCTCTCAACATTCTTCATTATTATTCATAGGCTTCAATTGTATATTAAGATACTTTTAGCCTATTGAATTTATTTGGGTTTAAACCATTGCATTCACGTGAATAAATTATACATTGACCATTTTTTAAAAGAATAGATTTAATTGACAACGGACGAAGAATTCAAACGAAGATAGGTTCTAATGTTTTTATAATTTGAATTGAATCTATTAAATGTTTATACCAACAAATCAAAAAGGTATAAACAAGATATAGATATTAGGGTTTTAATATTATAATCGACTTCACGGAATATATTAACATCTTAACTCTATATTTTTGTTAACGAACCCTTAAATGAGATTGAATCCCTTTTACATGATTTAAAATAGCAAAAAGTGATAATTATTATGATCCTCAATCCATAAATCTCTTGTTCCTTGATTTCTTTTCTTGTTCTTTATTTATTGTTTCTTAGGTTAATAATTGCTCATCTCAAAAAAACCCCTCTTTGGCTACTTATACACTAATAAAATATACTTATTTCACAACAGTCCCTGTGTATTCGACCCTTGCAAGTGAGCATATTACTACATTGATAAACTGGTTTTTGGCGCCGTTGTCGGGGACTTGTGTTGGAAACAAGTTAATTTTGTTATTTTATTGTAAATAGTTTTCTTTTATTAGTTTCTATTTAGTGTAAATAATTTTCGTGTATTATCTTCTTTTTATTTCTTTCTCTAGTTGTTTGAAAACTAAAGATAATACATGAATCAAATTATAATGAGAAGTTGGCTAGGCAAGTAAAACAATTAATTGTTATGTTCAATGTGAAAAGTGCTTCGCCTATTGCCAATATAATACAGGATGCATGTTCATGCTGTGTATTATACTCTCACGCTACTAATAATTATCCGTCTATGAAATATTTTCATGAGTATTCACCACAGGTGTAAGAAAGGGGTTTATTCCAGCCATGGCAACAATAATATAATCATGTTCCTAACTCCTATAATCAAAGGGGGGGGGAACCATTCAAGCCAGGCCGACATGAACAATCAGGAGCCACATTGTTATGTTCCACCACAGCCTAAAAAACAACCATGGGAGGAGGCTCTGACAAGATTTAAAGAGGAAAATCGTCAAGAACAACAACAATTAAATAGATGCAGCCATAGGTAGATTGTAAGCACAAGTTAATAAATTGGTAGAGGCTTTGAGGGGTTGGGAGCGTAATACCAATTCGATCCCTCCTGAACAAAATGAATGGGAGGATAATTCCATTATTGATGAATTACCAACTCTCTCTCTCTCCATCTCTCGCTAGTGATATTGTTGTTGTTGATGAAGATGTTGATTTTGAAGATGGGGTGGAAAAGAAATTAAAAGATGAGATGGGCGTTCATGTTGACGATGTTGGGCCCGACCAAATTAACGAACAATGCCTTTATGAAGACCTTCTCCATCCCATTGAAAGTGTGAAAATCTCTATCATTCTTTTACATCCACCTATTTTTTAGGGTAAAGAAAGTGGCGAAGGTTTGGAAGATGAGAAGCCCAAAAAGCTGAAACGTCAAAAATTTCCTTGGGCCTAAATGATTTGATTATTTAAGGAATATATATGGGGCATGAACTGAAAATAAGGATCCGCGAAACCATGAAGTGGGCCTAAGGACAAAAATTGAACTACAAACGTGAGCAACGGTCGGGGTAACGACCTTAACCAAATGCGCTTATTGGGAGGCAACTCAAGTAGGTACGTTTTATTTGCTTTATTTATTTGTTTTGTTGTTTTATATCATCCTTTAAACCTAATGCGTGTTTTAGTTCTCTTTGCTATGAGGATATAACATGTTTTGAGTTTGGGGTAGATATCTCTACGAGTTTGTGGGTTTACATGGGAGCGTATATAGTTTCACCCTTCAAAAAAATAGAAAAATTTGATTTTTTTTTTGTTCTTTTCATATTTTGGGATGTTGGCAATAGTCTATGATTATTTGAGAGTTCTAAATTTTAAAATATTAAATATTATTATCAATATGGAGATATAATTATATTTAAACATATAAAGTATGATTACTTCAGCTTTCACTTCCATTACTATTTTTCTGAATATATAATTGTTACCAATTTAGAAGACCTTATGATCACTTTGGCATTCTCAGGTCCTTAGAACATGTTTTCATAACTGTCAATAGCGCATCAATTAGGCTATTCGGGAAGTAATTTTATGGCTATTTTCTTTGAAACCTATTTGTGAGCCTTTGACTTTCTCGTCACTTATAAAAAAATTCCGCTAAAACCCCTTTTGAGATTAAAAAAGAATGGAATCTCTCACAAAGTGGGAGGTTATCTTATACCACAATTCGCCTTCTTTTGGCACCTTCATTATCCTACATTTTATACTTATACACTATTTTCTCACCTTTTCAAGAAAGTGAAACTAAGGAATGATTGAGAAATTGTGGGTTATATGCTTGGGAATTCAAGGGTTGAGTGGAAAGTGGTAATCAAAAGAAAGAAAAGGATTATGAATTGTATTGTAAAGAGAGTCGTGTGCAAAATATTTAATGCATATTCTTCGTGATCTATATGTGTAAAAGAAAAGAAAAAGCTGAAAAGTCTTGCCCTCTTTGATGTTGAAGTGGAAAGTGACCAAAAAGAAAGAAAGGTAATCAATCCTAAGTGTGAAAGTATGCAAAATTATAAGTTTGGGGGTTGAATAAATGTGTTGGCATGGAGCGGAGTGATAAATTCAAAGTAAGGATTTATGTTGAAGACTTTCTAGTTTAACTTTATTGACTTTGTATGTCCTTATCTTCATTTGTAATCGTGAACCTAGCTCATGAATTTCGCGAAATATTACAAGTCATAAGTCATATTTAATCTATAAAGAGTAGCCAGGTTAACAATTGTATTTAAACATGAATATAAGTGTCCCTTGTGCAGAAATTTCATCTTGGTATTATTGATTTAGAGCATGACACAAGTGACCCTATAAAATATCTTACTTTGTTGACAATGATCTTCACATTATTCATTCATATTATCATATTGTGGTGAAAATTGTAAGATAGATGCTTCAATGTAAATATAATCTCATGTTTATAATAATACTTGTAGATTATTTGTGTTGTAAAGATTTGAGACTTGTTGTGCCAACAACCTACTATATTTTTTGAACAATCCCAAAAATATTTTCCTTGTTTTAATTAGTTAGTTAGTTTTATTTTGTTTTAGTTTTTGTTTTACTCGATAACGAAAATGGTGGTTTTGAACCTTTTTTGAGAAACAGCAATGAAGATTGTTTGCTTCAAATAATAAAGATGAGAAATCTTTTGAGAGTTTAAACTTGAACTTTTGTCACATTTTAGGAAGAAAATAGAAGGAAAGAAGTTACATCAACATTGTAACCATAATCCCTAGAACCACATCTTTGACACGAGTGATGAGTTCATCCTTGGAGATTAGGGTTACTTTTATCATAGTAACTTAAAAGAAAATGGGATTAAGAGATGATTTTAGAAAGTAAAGACATTTGAAATTGAGTAATGGAAAGACAATCCTTGTAATATAAACAAAACATTATCTCTATTATACTTCCATTATCAAGCACATTGTGCATGGAAAGTCTTGTGGGATCATTTAAATGATTTGGGTCTATAATTTAAAAAAACAAGAAAAAGACTACATTATAAATGGTAGATTCAACAACAATGATTCATAAATAGATTAAAAGACTTAAAAATGAGAGATTAAAGTGTTATTAGGGTTTGAAAGGAGATCTCACAAATATTGGTTCTCTTCTATCTTAATAAGGTTTGATTTTGTGGGGAAAGTGTTTGATTTGTTTATGGTGATTAAGAAGGAGAAAATTATGCTCTCACTTAGTCAGAATGTTCCCTAATGCTTACAGTTCTCAGATTTTTCTTGTCCCAAATGAAGGAACAAGAGGGTTGTATTTATAGCATCTAGAAATGACAAAGAGGTCCGTACGGAATACCATTGCCTTTTGCAAGTTGATCCATACTGTAAGTGCCCCAATCTGGGCCGTTAGTGTTCCGTCAGCTCAATTTAATGATTTATAATCATTTAGGGGCATTTCGGGCATTATTTTAGACAATTTGGATGAGGAGGGACCTATTAGGAATAAAAAAATGGCCAGTGGCCTCGCTGGAAAGCGTAATTTCCAAGTAAAAAACAAAATTTGACTAAATAGAAGCTGCCAAAATGCTTTTCTGCAAAAATCAGGCACGCTGACGATTTTGTCCGCGCGGATGAAATTGTCATGCAAATTCATCCACACGGATGAAATTGTACCCCCGGCTAAACTATAAATTGAGCCTTTCTCCTTCATTTTCAGGAAGCAACAAAATTCATTCTCTTACATTTACTCTGTTGAATTGAGCTCTCAAAACAGCCTTAGACACAAAAACCAAACACAAATCAAACAAAAAATCATACATAAGCCTTGATACTCCTCAAGCCTAAACGTTAAGCAAAGAAGATATGGTGTAACCATTGGTAAGCCCTCCTTCTCCCTACCTAAACCCTCTTTATTTAGGCATCATTTCCATGTTTAAAATGATATAATCTTGTTGTTTGTACTTGAATCTAAGAGGATCTCCATGGAGTTCATCTCCATGGATGATTCTCTACAATAGATCCACATTTTTACTATTTATGTCATATCCCATGTCGCTTTTACTTTACAAGTATTTACTTCCTTGTTTTGACCTAAGATTGATCATCTTGGAGTCAATCTCCATGGATGATCATCTTTAATGGTTTACATGATTTACTTTATTGTAAATGTTCCTTCCTTAGTCTAAGATGCTCACCTTGGAAATATTTCCATGAATGAATATCATCTAGACTCACATTTTGGTCAACCAAAGATGTAGTTGATACACTTGAGCCTAGATCTCAAGGATGGTCACTTATTATGACCACCTTAGAGATCTACTCTAAAAGTTGATACATCTTTGACCTAATTTTATTTTACATGTTAACCCTTGTGTTTACTTTGTATATTTACTTGCTTACATGTTAATTCCCCATCTCTTTGCAAATGAAGTGCTTCAAGTCCTAATGTACCCCCATGATTGCTCGATATAGTTGATTCATCACTAATCACTCTTAGATGATCATTAATCATGTCTAGGGAGAGAGAGAGGACAATCATGGATGCTAAATTTCAAACCTTCCTTGCTTTACTGCTTTTTTTGTTACAGTACCAGTTTAAACTCTGTAAATTCAGTTAACTTTTTGAAAATTACAGAGACAGACTGAAAAGCTGTAAAAAAGTTAAATTGCAGAGTGATCCACGCGGATGAAATTGTAATCTGCATACATTTTCAGTTTCTTTTGTTTTTTCCAGTTTCAGCACTGTTTTGCACTATTTTCAGTTCAGTCCAGTAAACTTATTTTATTTTCAGAAAGACCTTTAAGTCAAAACTCTTTAAAAAAACACACACACACATACATTGTTTTCAAGTTTGGAAGACTCGTCTTATGAGGCATTCCGGGTGAACGCCAAATATTCGTCCCGGAGTGTAACGTGACCTCCGAACTCATTTCTCTATTTTCGGGCATTTTTCAAAGTTTTGGCCCAAAACTAAAATGGCGTGGCAACTCCGTTTGTTTTTAAGTGCGCTAAAATTGACCAAATTCCATAAATCATTTGAAACTCCAAATTGTTGGCCAAATTGGATCGGGGTATATCAGTGGCGACTCCGCTGGGGAATAAGCTTTAAAACTTATTTTTCAAAAAACTCGTCTTTTTTTAGCTTTCGTGGGTCAAGCTTCCGTCCCGTTACTTGAACTTTGTGTATTTATGTGTGTTTTCTTGTACATATTTGCCTTGCTATGATATCTTGCTATTGGTTTGACCGTGCCGAAAAAAGTCAAAGTTTGACTATTTGACCATGGACTTGTGATGTTTGAAAAGGGAGGCAGTCCTCCCTTACGATATAGATTTGACCGATAACTTTGACTTCAAAGGGGGGCAGTCCTCCCTTTGACTGGTCAACTCTTATGTACTTATGTGCTTACATGCTTTCAAAACATTTTCGAAAATGTTTTCAAAATAAATTATTTTCAAAATCTTTTGCATGCATCATGTCTTTAAGACACATTTGTAAATCTCTCTTTTTACTCAAAAAGGAATTTAGACTGCCGCACACTACGCGCACCTTGACCGTACACTGCACACTACGTCCTTAACCCGGGAAATCTCAGTAGCAGCCCGGGAGGCCTTACTACGCCCCTTGGTGTGAGCATGGGACGGCCTAAATAGCCACTGGTTTACCCTCGTGTTGACCATGCAGTTGTCCGTGACACACATTTTTGTCCGAGACTTGGTTGGTTTTTGGTTTGGTCTGTGTCATGCCGCATCAGTATATACCTCGTGTCGATCAAACCCCAATCAACGTGCCGAGTCAGGATCCTTCATGGACCTAAATCAGTCGAGGTCATGCCGGTTTTCCGTCATGTACTTTGACTCGATCTTGACTGGCGCTTTGACTTTGACTTTGACTTTGACCTGCACGACTTATACACCGGCTCCCGATGTGACACCGAGTTATCAGGGATTAACGCCCAGTCCATGTTTAATTACCGCTTAATCAACAACGAGTAAAGATCCTTCGTGGACACTTATCAGTCAAGGTCATGCCGGCTTTTCGTCATGCACCTTACTCGATCTTGACCCTCGACGTTGGCTTTGTACGTAATTTGCATTGAGAGCGCGTTAAGGCTTCATGACCCGCCATACCTTAGGTTCATTTTCCTTTTCGGTCGGTGGGACCTGCTTGCCCTATGGAACCCTTGTTCGAGATTACAAGTTGAGGGGTCTATAGGCGTAGTGATGGGTCCCACTGATCCAGGACTTAGAGTAGTTTGCGAAAAAGAAGAGCAATCTTTTCCGACCAATTACGATTCTGAGAAAACGTGTATTAAGTAAACTTGAACAATTAATAAAATAACAATTGCATGGTCTCATTTCTGAAATCTTTAATCCCGACCTTTCACGGTCCAATCTTTGATCGCGACCATCACGGTCCAATTCCCTCTCTTGACCTTTCACGGTCTGAACTCAAAATCTCGACCTTTTAAGGTCCAATCTTTAATCTCGACCTTTCATGGTCCAATTCCCTCTCTTGACCTTTCACGATCTGAACTCAAAATCTTGACCTTTCTTGGTCCAATCTAAAATATCGACCTTTCACGGTCTCATTTCCGTTCGCGACCTTTCACGGTCCAATCTTTAGTCGCTACCTTTCACGGTCCAATGACTAATCCTGACCTTTCACGGTCCAATCTCGACATTTTAAGGTCCAATCTTTAATCGCGACCTTTCACGGTCCAATCTTTAGTCGCGACCTTCCACGGTCCAATGTTTAATCCCGACCTTTCACGATCTCATTTCCGTTCTCGAACTTTCACGGTCCAATCATTAGTCGCGACCTTCCACGGTCCAATGTCTAATCCCGACCTTTCACGGTCCAATCTTTAATATCAACCTTTCACGGTCCAATCCTTAATCGCGACCTTTCACGATCCAATCCTGACCTTTCACGGTCGAATCTTTAGTCCCGACCTTCCACGGTCCAATGTCTAACCCCGACCTTTCACGGTCTCATTTCCATTCTTAACCTTTCACGGTCCAATCTTTAGTCTCGACCTTCCACGGTCCAATGTCTAATCCCGACCTTTCACAGTCCAATCTTTAATCGCGACCTTTCACGGTCCAATCTTTAGTCGCGACCTTTCACTGTCTAATGTCTAATCCTGACCATTCACGGTCTCATTTCCGTTCTCGACCTTTAATGGTCCAATCTTTAGTCGCGACCTTCCACGGTCCAATGTCTAATCCCGACCTTTCACGGTCCAATCTTTAATCGCGACCTTTCACGGTCCAATCCTTAATCACGACCTTTCATGATCCAATCCCGACCTTTCAAGGTCTAATATTTAGTCGTGACCTTCCACGGTCCAATGCCTAATCTCGACCTTTCATGATCTCATTTCCGTTCTTGATCTTTCACGGTCCAATCTTTAGTCGCGACCTTCAATGGTCCAATGTCTAATCCCGACCTTTCACGGTCTCATCTCCATCTCAAACTTTCACAGTCCAATCTCCAATTTCCAATCACGACCTTTCACGGTCTCATCTCCAATCTCGACCTTTCACGGTCCAACTTCAATCCCGACCTTTCACGGTCTCATCTCCATCTCGACATTTCACTGTCCAACTTCAATCCCGACCTTTCACGGTCTCATCTCCATCTCGACCTTTCACGGTCCAACTTCAATCCCGACCTTCCACGGTCTCATTTCCATCTCGACCTTTCACGGTCCAACTTCAATCCCGACCTTCCACGGTCTCATCTCCATCTCGACCTTTCAAGATCCAACTTCAATCCCGACCTTTCACGGTCTCATCCTCATCTTGACCTTTCACGGTAACTTCAATCCCGACCTTTCAATGTCTCATCTCCATCTCGACCTTTCACAGTCCAACATCAATCCCGACCTTCCACGGTCTCATCTCAAATTTTGATCTTTAACGGTCCAACTTCGATCCCGACCTTTCACGATCTCATTTCCATTCTCGATTTTTCACGGTCCAACTTCAATCCCGACCTTCCACGGTCTCATCTCCAATCTTCGATATCAACCTTTCACGGTCTTATCTCCAATCTCGACCTTTCACGGTCCCATCTTTAATATCGATCTTCACGGTCCAATCTTTAATCTCGACCTTTCACGATCCAATATTTAATCTCGACCTTTCACGATCCAATCTTTAATCTCGACCTTTCACGGTCCAATATTTAATATCGACCTTTCACGGTCCAATCTTTAATCTCGACCTTTCACGGTCTCATCTTCGTTCTCGATCTTTCATAGTACAACTTCAATCCCGACCTTTCATGGTCTCATCTCCAATCTCGACCTTTCACGGTCCAACTTCGATCCCGTCCTTTCACGATCCCATCTCTGTTCTCGACCTTTCACGGTCCAACTTCGATCCCGACCTTTCACGGTCTCATCTCCGTTCTCGACCTTTCACGATCCAACTTCGATTCCGACCTTTCACGGTCTCATCTCCAATCTCGACCTTTCACTGTCCAATCTCCAATTTCCGATCTCGACCTTTCACGGTCCAATTTTCGATCTCAACCTTTCACGGTCCAATGTCAAATCACGATCTTTCAAGGTCCAATCTTTAATCTCGACCTTTCACGGTCCAACTCCCTCTCTCGACCTTTCACGGTCTGATCTCCGTTTTCGACCTTTGACGGTCTAAACCCCAATCCCGACCTTCCATGGTCTGATCTGCGATCCCGGCTTTTCACAGTCCAATTTCCCTCGACTTAAAGACGCCATCTCCTGTTTTGCGCCAAAATTGGCCATGTCCATTTCTCGACCTCAAAGAGGCCATACCACTTTGACTAACGGAACGCCCTCATTCGGATCCTTAGTCGTTGTTTTCCATCTCCATCCTCAACCTTTATTCTGATATCGGTCAAATAAAGAAATGAGATTTGTAAATTGATCGCGACTTAAACTTCATGAAATGGCTTTGAATTTCCTTTACAATTTTTCAATCGTCAATCACACGCCATGTCTCTGGTGACCCTCGATTACTTGATAAAGAAACCCGTGGCCCAACAGGAGCATCATCGCCGGGAAATGCAAGCCATGCTCGAATGACAAGAAGAGTGTTATTTGGATAATGAGTGACAACTTTCTGATCAGCAGTGATCGATGGCTTTAACTATTCGGGATGGGTTTGATTCAACATTGATTTAGAATTGGTCCAAAAGTTCACAATGGATCCACCTTTAGATGCTCCCTCTCTTATATATTGGGGCTCTTTTACGAATGGACAAATAGACAAGCTTGAAGATTTTGATAATGGTCCAAGTGTCATCACTTGAAACAGCGTGGAGCGCCCTCGGGTCTAGTTCTCCCCCAACAAAGAAAAATTCTTCACTACGGTCTGCTAGGCTAAGGGCTACAAAAAAAGAGTCACACAGTCAAACCTCGTAGGTTCTAGTACTTTTCTCATGCAATCAAGTCCTCCTCGGACATTGTAGTTAAGTATTTAATTACATGAGTCTTCTTTCTTTTCTTGCTAGACTTGAGACATTATTTTGCACTCCACATTACATTTAATGAAATGGTTTTGTTCTATATGATTACTTGCATTGCTCAACAAATAATTCCTAAAATGATTAATGTTTTGATTAATTGTTGTGAGAAAGTCAATCGATAGCTCCCCATACTCTTTACCATACCCCACACAAAGGCCTCCATCAAGCCATACACTTTCCAAATCATATCCCTACCATCACCTTGACCAAGTTAACTAACGGCGGTAACATCAGAGAAGAACGAAAGATTAATCAACATTAAATGATTGTCCTCATGTCGACAATAAGCTAGGGACTTTCCTCTCCCCTCACATGTATCAAATAAGTTCAATCAAGGCCAAAAAATAAATAAAATAAAGCCAAGGACCTAGCACCGCTAGTCAGAAGCTCAACAAATGGACGAATTTAAGGCTCGAAGAAATAGAAATTGTCAATTCCAATGAAGCAGTTTAAGCAAAGGCAAGAGCGTATCATGAGTCCTTAAGCTATATTCAAATTCTTTCTCTTCCAGTGAGAGCAACGATCCAGAAGCAATGGAATCAATGAAGTAACTGCTAAATGCGACTTGTCAAGGAATCATCTCAAGGCTCCAACCTCATCATCTAACCTTCCGTCCAGTCCTTTTCATCAAAGGAACCACGAATATTCATATTCTTGCCTCAAGGCCAAGCACAGTTCGGCCTCGACCTACAACAACCTGAGCTCCTTACCTTAAAGAACATGGGCAATCAGAAATAGTCCAGTCATTAAACACATACAAATCCATAAACCCAGTCTCATCAATGACCTCTCCTATATACAAGCCTTGTTTCACACCTAACCAAATTCGATCCTTGATACCGATTGAATTTCTCCTCATGATTAATCAAAACATTTCATCATATCGAGTTTAATTGTTGAATAACCCAAACATCAGTAAAGGGTTTTAAGCAATCTTGTGATCATCGTGAATAGGACAAGTTTTCAGATGTCTAGACAAGTCTTCTTTTTTCTACAAAATAGGAAAAATAGAGCTAAACACTGATTTTCTATCAGCAAGGACTTCCATACACTTTTACAAACCTTTCTGCACTTATACTCTCTCAAAAGAGTCAAACCCAAAAGTATGTTTTTGTGCCTACATCAAATAAGGCATTCACACAAAAAAAGGGACTCGTTCCCACCTTTCAAAAAGAATATATGCCCTTGCAAGTGTACATTACAAGTCATTTATTTTACATCATGTTTGACTGATTGATTAAAAAAAATCAAGGATGGTTGCCTCGTCTGGCCACATAAAGTTCAACTTGGATTGGGGCAGTGCTGGATACACTTCAGGATTTCCTCAAGACCAAAAAGACTGAGGGTTGTACCAATCATTTTGGACTCAAACTAAAAACACTTCTTCAAACAGGAGCTTCCAAGTCATTTTCTTCAAGCTAGGGCTTCGCCAAGAGACTTCTGCACACCGGGGCTTTGTTTAGAAAAGGGGCCCGGAGCTTCGTCAAGTTATTTCATCGGACCGGGGCTTCATCAAATCATAATCATCTCGAGCCAATGCTTATTCATCTCAACTCTTTCCTAAGACATGGTGAACCAACGCGATCGGATAAAATGCAAACAAACTCAAAGCCTAATCAAAGACTTTTAAATTTAAGTTGCAAGCAATTACCAAACTTTATTGCTTGGTTTGACCATTCAAAAGAGATTGGTATTCCTTCTTGAGATTGCCTCTCGTTATCTCCTAAGTGAGATCTTTCCGTCATCTCCCTGCGAGATTCCTTCTTGAGATTGTCTCTCGTTATCTCCTAAGTGAGATCTTTCTATCATCTCCCCGCGAGATTCCTTCTTGAGATTGCCTCTCGTTATCTCCTAAGTGAGATCTTTTTGTCATCTCCCCGCGAGATTCCTTCTTGAGATTTCCTCTCTTTATATCCTAAGTGAGATCTTTCCATCATCTCCCCTCGAGATTCCTTCTTGAGATTGCCTCTCGTTATCTCCTAAGTGAGATCTTTCCGTCATCTCCCCACGAGATTCCTTCCCGAGACTTTGCCTCTCGTTATCTCCTAAGTGAGATCTTTCCATCATCTCCCCGCGAGATTCCTTCCCGAGATTTCGCATCTCGTTATCTCTTCGTGAGATCCTCTCCCGAGATTTTCCATCTCGCTATCTCTTCGTGAGATTCTCTCCGAAGATTAAGCATCTCATTTTCTCCATTATCTCTTTTGAGATTCTCTCTCAAGATTTCACATCTCGTTATTTCCTTGTGAGATCTTTTCCCATTATCTCCTCGTGAGATTTATCCCGTTATCTCCTCGTGAGACCCTTTCCTGTTATCTCCTCGTGAGATTTATCCCGTTATCTCCTCGTGAGATCTTTTCATTATCTCCTCGTGAGATTCCCTCCTGAGATTTCGCATCTTGTTATCTCCTAGTGAGATCTTTCCATTATCTCTTCGTGAGATTCCCTCCTGAGGTTTCGCATCTCGTTATCTCCTAGTGAGATCTTTCCATTATCTCTTCGTGAGATTCCCTCCTGAGATTTCGCATCTCGTTATCTATTAGTGAGATCTTTTCGTTATCTCCTCATGAGATTCCCTCTTGAGGTTTCACATCTCGTTATCTCTTAGTGAGATCTTTCCATTGTCTCTTCGTGAAATTCCCTCCTGAGATTTCGCATCCCGTTATATCCAAGTGAGATCTCCTCGTTATCTCACGTGAGATTCCTTCCCGTTATCTCTTTGTGAGATTCTCTCTCGAGACTTTTCATCACGTTCGCTCCTCGTGATATCCTTTCCTAAAAGTCCTTCCCGTAACATCTCCCAATCCAGGGACAATTCTCTAAGGGACCAAATGGGTTTGATCTTGCGTTTCGCCTTAGATTTGTTTCAATATTTATTCCATGACTAAAAAGTCAACAAAAATCCTCTCTGACCTCCTTACAAGCTCAGGGTAATTGACTTTCTTGCCCATATAATCTTTGCCCTTAGCTGTCCAAAAGTCATCCCCTGCAAATTCATGCACATCTTATCTCAAAAGCCCATTTCCACACGGCACAACTTATCTCAAAAGCCCGTTTTCACACGGCACATCTTATCTCAAAAGCCCGTTTCCACACGGCACATCTTATCTCAAAAGCCCATTTCCATATGGCACATCTTAGCTCAAAAGCCCGTTTCCACACAGCACATCTTATCTCTAAAGCCCGTTTCCACACGGCACATCTTATCTCAAAAGCCAGTTTCTACACGGCACATCTTATCTCAAAAAGATCGTTTCCAGACGGCACATCTTATCTCAAAAGACCGTTTCCACACGACACATTTTATTTCAAAAGACCGTTTCCACACGGCACATTTTATATCAAAAGCCTGTTTCCACACGGCACGTTTTATATTAAAAGCCCGTTTACGCACGGCACACTTTATATCAAAAGCCCATTTACACACGGCATATTTTATCTCAAAAGCCCGTTTCCACGCGGCACATTTTATCTTAAAAGCCCGTTTCCACATGGCACATTTTATCTCAAAAGTTCATTTCCACACGACACATTTTATCTCAAAAGCCCGTTTCAAATATGGCCCACTCCATATCGAAAGAAACGTCTCAAGGACGGCATGTACTCCTTCAAGAAATAAAAAATAAAAAAAATCTCATCCCACTTTCGACAACTTTTGACACAATTTGATAATCAAAAGTAAAGTTCCATACACTCATGCTTCCCATTGCATACCGAAAACGTACCATGTTAATCAAATCATCCTAGGGTACAAACAACTCAAGCCTGTAACAATCATCGATCGTCATCATAAGCCAGATACCTTTTTTCGGCCGTCATCGTAAGCCCGATACCTTCTCTCGGCCATCATCGTAAGCCCGATACCTTCTCTCAGCCGTCATCGTAAGCCCGATACCTTCTCTCAGCCGTCATCGTAAGCCCGATACCTTCTCTCGGCCATCATCGTAAGCCCGATACCTTTTTTCGGCCGTCATCGTAAGCCCGATACCTTCTCTTGGCCAACATCATAAGCCCGATACCTTCTCTCAGCCGTCATCGTAAGCCCAATACCTTTTTTCGGCTGTCATCGTAAGCCCGATACCTTCTCTCGGCCGTCATCGTAATCCAGATACCTTTTTTCGGCCATCATCGTAAGCCCGAATACCTCTTTTCGGTCGTCATCGTAAGCCTGAATACCTCTTTTCGACCGTCATCGTAAGCCCGATACCCTTTCTCGGCCGTCATCGTAAGCTCGAATCCTTTCTCGACCGTCATCGTAAGCCCGAATCCTTTTCCCGGACTCCAATGTAAGCCCGTCCTCCTTCAACAGAACTTAACGAAAGTCCATTCTCCTCCTCATTTTCAACCCCGGCCTCCAAAGTAAGCCCGTCCTTCTTCAACAGAACTTAACGGAAGCCCGTTCCCTTCCTCATTTTCAACCCCGGCCTCCAAAGTAAGCCCGTCCTTCTTCAACAGAACTTAACGGAAGCCCGTTCCCTTCCTCATTTTCAACTCCAACCTCCAAAGTAAGCCCGTCCTTCTTCAACAGAACTTAACGGAAGTCCATTTCCTTCCTCATTTTCAAACTTCGGTCGTCATCGTAATCTCGAACCTCTTTTCGGGCATCATCGTAAGCCCAAATACCTCTTTTCAGCCGTCATCGTAAGCCCGAATCCCTTTTCGGCTGTCATCGTAAGCCCGAACCTCTTTTCGGCCGTCATCGTAAGCCCGAATATCCCTTTTCGACCGCCATCATAAGCCCGAACCTCTTTTCGGCTGTCATTGTAAGCCCGAACCTCTTTTCGGCCGTCATCGTAAGCCCGAATATCCCTTTTCGGCCGTCATCGTAAGCCCGAATACCTCTTTTCGGCCGTCATCATAAGCCCAAATTTTTTCCCCAGCTAAGCGACAAAGTATTTCCAACCGAGCGAGTCTGCGATGATGAAGTACGCCTTCGTTAGTCGAGTACATATTCGGCGACAAAAGTACGCCTTCGCCAAGCGATCAAGCATGCGGTGGTGAAGTACGCCTTTGTTAGTCGAGTACATCTTCGGCAAAAAAGTACGTCTGCGGTGGTGAGGTCCAGCCATTTGAACACCGTGGTCACCCATTTCCCCGGCAAAGTTCGAACTATGAACGACTTGATTCCCGTCTGGGATACGTAGGAAACCTTTAAAAGGGTCCAGCCGTCCGACCACTTCGGTCACCTCCTCGCCTATTTAGGTAAAGCTTGTCAGATTGGGATCCTCACTTTTATCGACGACCCCACTTCCTCTGGAAGTACCATCGCCGAGGGGCTACTATAAGTGCCCCAATCTGGGTCGTTAGTGTTCCGTCAGTCCAATTTAATGATTTATAATCATTTAGGGGCATTTCGGGCATTATTTTAGACAATTTAGATGAGGAAGGACCTATTAGGAATAAAAAAATGGCCAGTGGCCTCGCTGGAAAGCGTAATTTCCAAGTAAAAAAGTAAATTTGACTAAATAGAAGCTGCCAAAATGCTTTTCTGCAAAAATCAGGCACGCTAACGATTTTGTCCGCGCGAATGAAATTGTCATGTCAAATTCATCCACGCGGATGAAATTGTTCCCCCGGCTAAACTATAAATTGAGTCTTTCTCCTTCATTTTCAGGAAGCAACAAAATTCATTCTCTTACTGTTACTCTGTCGAATTGAGCTCTCAAAACAGCCTTAGACACAAAAACCAAACACAAATCAAACACAAAATCATACATAAGCCTTGATACTCCTCAAGCCCAAACAGTAAGCAAAGAAGATAGGGTGTAACAATTGGTAAACCCTCCTTCTCCCTACCTAAACCTTCTTTATTTAGGCATCATTTCCATGTTTAAAATGATATAATCTTGTTGTTTGTACTTGGATCTAAGAGGATCTCCATGGAGTTCATCTCCATGGATGATTCTCTACAAAAGATCCACATTTTTACTATTTATGTCATATCCCATGTCCCTTTTACTTTACAAGTATTTACTTCCTTGTTTTGACCTTAGATTGATCATCTTGGAGTCAATCTCCATAGATGATCATCTTTAATGGTTTACATGATTTACTTTCTTGTAAATGTCCCTTTCCTAGTCTAAGATGCTCACCTTGGAAACATTTCCATGGATGAATATCATTTAGACTCACATTTTGGTCAACCAAAGATGTAGTTGATACACTTGAGCCTAGATCTCAAGGAATGTCACTTCTTATGACCACCTTAGAGATCTACTCTAAAAGTTGATACATCTTTGACCTAACTTTATTTTACATGTTAACCCTTGTGTTTACTTTGTATATTTACTTGCTTACATGTTAATTCACCATCCCTTTGCAAATGAAGTGCTTCAAGTCCTAATGTACCCCCATGATGGCTTGATATAGTTGATTCATCACTAATCACTCTTAGATGATCACTAATCAAGTCTAGGGAGAGAGAGGACAAGCATGAATGCTAAAATTCAAACATTCCTTGCTTAACTGCTTTTTCTGTTACAGTACCAGTTTAAACTCTATAAATCTAGTTATCTTTCTGGAAATTACAGAGACAGACTAAAAAGCTGTAAAAAAGTTAAATTGAAGAGTGATCCCCGCGGATGAAATTGCACTTCAATTTCATCCACGCGGATGAAATTGTAATCTGCATACATTTTCAGTTTCTTCTGCTTTTTCCAGTTTCAGAATTGTTTTTCACTATTTTCAGTCCAGTCTAGTAAACTTATTTTATTTTCAGAAAGTCCTTTAAGTCAAATCTTTTTTAAAAATACACACACACACACACACATTGTTTTCAAGTTTGGAAGACTCGTCTTACGAGGCCTTCCGGATGAACGCCAATCATTCTCCCGGAGTGTAACGTGACCTCTGAACTCATTTCTCTATTTTCGGGCTTTTTTCAAAGTTTTGGCCCTAAACTAAAATGGCGTGGCGACTCCGTTTGTTTTTAAGTCTGCTAAGATTGACCCAATTCCAGAAATCATTTGAAACTCGAAATTGTTGGCCAAATTGGATCGGGGTAGATCACACATACAGATCAAGGTGTGGAGTCAGTATGTTTTTGACTCTCGTTATTCCTGCGAGGTCCTTCTGATGTTTTTAATGTACAAAAGGTAATTTCTTGCCTTGCTTGGTTAATTTAATGCTCGAAAAGTCACGGGAGTTTGTGATTATGGATAAGCGAACCCTCGGTGTCCTTCCCGCATGCTCGGATGGAGAGCGGTCCGGATTGGGCTACTTACAACTATCTCCAACAATGATTTCACAACTGACTTCATGAAGAAAGCTATGAAAATTCAAACTCAAGCTTTTAAGCAGTGTATTTTAAATGAGATAAATGGAGCAACTTCTGAAGTGTCAAGAGCAATGGATGTTGATAAAGCATATATGATCAATGAGGTGAAGAAGGTTGAGAAAGAAATTGAGAAGGAAGTTGATATACACATTCATGCTGCTATGACTGCTGTCATAGATAAGCTCAACTCTGTCAAAGAGAAGATGAACATTCGTACCAGCAAAATTGAATATCAAACCTCAAGAATAGAAGATCTCACCAACTCTTCTTTCGGTGCTTTTCAAAGCTTGGAATCAAGAATGACTACTATTTAGAAAGTTATAAATGTTGAAACGATTGAAATTAGGAGAGTCATTTAAGCCGTTAGTGTTGGAGGATATGCCTTCCACATTCCTGATGATTTACCATCTGCCCCAGCTCCTCAGAATGAATCTCGTGTAGACAGTTCTGTTAATCTAGTTGACCATGATAGCTATGATCTTCAAAATGTTGGTCAAATTCAGAATCAAGCAGCTTTGGAAAATCAAGAAATGTTTGAAGAAAATCAAGATGGAAAATGATGTGTTGATTCCTGTACTTTAACCCCAGCAACCACACTAACAGCAGTAGTACAAGTGACCGTGAATACCTTGACCGCAAAATCTTTTGACCGTGAGGCCTTTTGAAATCCTATGCCTCATTTTACTTTTATGTTTTGTTTTGAACAATCTTTTGCTTCATTCTATTTTGTTTTGTAACTATCAAACTATTATTCTAGTATGAATGAATGAATGAATGAATGCATCATTGTTGGTTTTTAAACTTTGTTTATTCAAACTGCTTGTTTGTAGAACAATCAATGCATTGTTTTAAAAAATCATGCACATAAGCGTAACTACATATCATATTTGTGCATGTTGTATAAACATTTAGTTTAAATGCATTCATATGCTTCATGATTATATTCTTAGAATGTACTAAATGTATGTTTCCTACTTCAGTTATGTAATTCTTTTTCTTTTATAGGAAGTTAGAAATCTATGACTTATGCTTAATGTGTGCATTGACTTGGGACATCATTTACCATATATAACTTTTTGGACATGTTATTACCAAATACAATGAAATAGCATTTGTTATAGTAGGTAAGTCTCTCAATCAAATAGGGTATGCTCATTATAAACCTTCTTCTATCACTTGATTTCATTGATACCATAACTTAATTTTATATTATATGGACTATAGGACATTATGTAAGAAGTTATATACTTCAATTTAGTTGAGTCCATTTTAGTTTACATAGGCTTGAAAAGGATGGCCCGTTAAAATTGGCTTTAGGGACATCGGTTAAATGCAAGGGCAGATTTCAACTTGAGCTAAGTCAAGGCCATAACTTGACCGCAACCCATAATTGACCGCAAGGCCATATTGAACTTAAGGTCAAAATCGACCACTCAAGGGACTATGTTTGAAATCGACCACAAATGCAAGATTGACCGCATTGATTCAAAACTTGATCTCTAAACCATTAAGTAAAGGTTTATGAAGATAAGGACAAAAGGCATGGTATAATTAACCATGATTAACTTCTGACTTCAACTCAGAGTTCAATCACAAATTATATTGTTGTAGAATTCAAAAAAATTCAAAAGGTGACAGTTGTTGTCATTCGTACAAAAACGTACAACCTTTCCACCAACTTGTGCAACAAGAAGACAAACAAGGAATGAGCTCCAATCATACATCAAAAACTCATTGTACTTTATGTTTATCCTTTGAAGACCTTAAACGGCTAGTTGATCACCCAAAGATATAAATAGCCCTTGTGATCAACCATGAAGATTTCTAGAGACTTTGCTGTGAAATCCTCAAGAAAAGTGTTGAAGCTCAAACTTAGATTTCCAGAATCCTTTGAATCTTCATTCACTTACCTTTAAGCCTTCAAGAAGATATCCCTACCCAGATAACTTAAGCCTAGTAACACAATAAGATTCACTAAGCTCTAAATCATATAGATTATAGAGAGCTCTTAATTCTTGATCACACACACCCACCTTGGATTCAATCACATAGATTGATTCTCTTGGGATACATGGTTTTAGTCTATGATTTGATCTTCATAGAGAATAGGTTTTTGATTCAAGAAACTCATACTTTGTAATCTGTAACAGCTGAATCAATATAAACCTAACACTTAGAAAATTCAAGACTAGCCATTTTGTTAGAGGATGTAGATCATTTACGATTTAAACTCTCAAAATAACTTGTTCTTTCTTTCTGTACTTTACTTTCATTGTTTGTTATTGTTTGATTTTTACAGATATCCGTACTTGTGTGAATTGTGTTTATAGTTGCTGCTGCCTTAGAGTTAATTTTATCTACTTTTAGCCAAACTTGCATTTGACCGTAAACTTGTTTTTGACCTCAACCTTGTTTTTGACCGCATTCTTATTATACAAGACTTCCCATGTGCATTTTAAACCTTTTAACCGTGCCTCATAAATTTACCTCATATAAGAAGTGTAATTACTTGGCTGAATTTTGAAAAGGGTTTAAAAAATTTAACACAACTATTAACCCCCCCCCTCTAGCTGTTTCTCATACCATTGTTGTGTCTTTGGAACCAACAATTTCTATGGAAATTTTATAGTATTTATAAAATTTACAATTGAAATTTATGGGCATGATGTGCCCATAACAAAATTATTGAGCCCAAATAAATGAAGAATGACCCACAAATATATACCTAGCCCAAACCCATATATGACTTATCAAGAACAGCTCATAGGCCCCTATTTCAGGAGAATCTCGTCAAGAACATGGTTCTCGCATCTCGTCAATTTCTCGCATCTCATCAAGAGAATGATTCTCGCATCTCTTCAACAGCATGGTTCTCGCATCTCGTCAAGGGAAAGTTGTCTTGTGTATCTAGCATCTCGACTCTCGCATCTAGCATCTTGGATCTCGCATCTCGTATCTCATTTCTTGCTTCTAGCATCCTGGTTCTCGCATTTCGCATCTCATTTCTCGCTTCTAACATTCTGGTTCTCGCATCTTGCATCTCGTTTCTCACTTCTAGCATCCCGGTTCTCGCATCTCGTTTCTCGTAACAAGTTTATATCTCCAAGCAAGGTACATGCCACCTGTCTGGCGCCTTATCTTGATGTTATTCAAATGAAATCTCCTACTTGATATTCCTCCAACCACGGCGTGACACATGTAAAGTAGTTTGATAATGATTCTCCACTACTTGGCTATATATACTCCTTCCTACCATTTACAAAGTAAGCACTCTCCCTCTCTTATCTCTCTCTCTCTCTCTCTCTCTCTCTCTCTCTCTCTCTCTCTCTCTTTCTCTAAAATGTCTTATGATAATCTATATATAATTTCCATAAATCGGATTGATGATTATCACGCCGGAAGGTTTTAGGGGGAAAGGCCCCCTACCCCTAACAGTGTCTTGTTTTGTAGGTCCCACAATATATCTAACCCAAGGGAGATCCGCCCGAATTATATAGGTTTGCCACTCCCGATAAGCCATTTTTCATGGTAGCATCAATTGGTTCCATTGCCGGAATTGACATTTTCTGGCTAGCCATGCCGGAGAGATGAGCCGACTATATCAAAATTAGACTACAACAAACGATGCAACAACCACTTTGTCGGGGTAGCAGGAGATGTGTTGACTTTGATGCCAGAACGAAGACAAAGCAAAAAAGATAGTAGCAGATCTGAAAAGAATCGAATAACATTTTGGCCAGAAACTCCATCAAAGAAAAATTCCAGTAGCCGGAGTAACTTGCCGGTGAAACTAAATCAAAGAAGTGCGGATATGAAGATGGAGCAGCTTAGATGGAGTAGAGTAGCAGCTTGAGGAATCTGGACTTTAAGGCTCCACTGATGGAGTTCAATTTGAGAAGTTCTGCTGCAGAGAAGAAGAAACAAGTAGGAAGAAAGTAACCAGCGTTTTGGAAAACAAGAGTCGGCGGCCTTCAAAGTCGGAACAAGAATTTCGAACACGGGGCATGAAACAACAAAATAACATCGAATAGACTCACTTCAAGAAGACGAAGCGAACGGTCGGGGAACCATGGCCATCAGAGTTCAGGTGCATCGCCAATAGGCACAACAGCCAAACACCACCTCGTCAAAATTTCGGCCAAGATCCTTCACGCACTCACCAAGCGTTGGAAAGATCCGTTATCACTGTTGAGCTTGTGAAGTTTTTTACGTCAACTAAGTAAACCCAATAATGGCGACTTTCTTCAAAATGAAATTAATTCTTTCAGTGCACTTGAAAAGTTAGCAGAAATTCGCGGAAAGCCGACAATAAACCCGCGTAACACACTCGGAAATTGGAAGGAAAGAAAGAATAAACATCACTGATGCTGCCATCCAAAAATAATGGTTGCACAAGAACTGATCTTGAGGACACTCCGGCTGCTTCCTTCTTCGGCTGAGCTCCTACACACATGCACACACGTAAACTAGGCCGGGGGTGGCTCCGGCGAAACCCCTACGGCGTGAGAGTAAGGTTAATAGGTCACAGAAATGATAATAGTAATGGAAACCCTAGAGAGAGAGAGAGCTTAGAGGGTAGAGAGAGAACATACCCATACAAATGAACTATTCATCTATTTATATTCCCAAGCCCCCATGTGCCTTGCACATGGGGAAGACACTTGTCAATCATCCACTTAGGGTCCCCAACCAACTTTAAGTTAGTGGTATTTCATTGTTCACCTTGTCAAATCAAGCTACAGTTAATTATTTTGCCGTGACGGGGGATCACCTTTCACATAAGCCGCAGGCGACAATCAACAGACTAGCGGCCATGTTCATATTGCCGCCAACCTCAATTATGTCGACAACGTGCTTCCCGCCTTCGTCCATACTATCGTTGTACATTCGTTTTTCCAGGGTATCAATCTTGACCTACTTACTCTCACATGCCGCCTATATGGGACCGCCTTATCCCGCACTTGGGCCTACCATGTGGCCTATTCTTAAACATTCTTGGCCCATTAAGGCATGTCGGGCCTATTTTCCCGTTTAGGCCCAATGCTATTTTCCAATATCACATCAGAAGCCCCCAATTTCGAGACCTGGATTATTCATGACTTAGGCGAGAAATTCACTAAGTCGCTCAAGATTCCCTATCTCGCCACTTCCCTTAAAGGGGCGAGATAAGAGTCTCACCTGACACCTACATAGCCACGTGTCAACTCAGGGTTGACGGTCCTGGGCGGTTCGTCAGAGCTGTATATTGCATAGATTTTCGAGCCTCTCAATAAATAACCACTTTAAAAGGGGAGGGATTTCAAAATTTCAAATGCCATTTAATTTCTAGAAAACTCCCCAAACGCCCCTTCGTCTCCACGACGCCTCTTCATCTCCCCAACTCTAAGGTCAGTCTCAAGTCTCTCATTCTTCATTTTTCAGTTACCTAGCCTTCATTTTCTCTTTGTTTTTCTGGCGAGCCATTTCCTGAGAAAACCCTTTTTCCTTCCTAATTTCACCATTTTCACCGTTTGTTTTCCATATTTCTTCGATCTACTCACGATTATGGTTACAATCCTTCTATTTGGGGTTTCTTAGGTGAATTTCTGGCAATTTTCTTCACATCCTCGAAGTTTCCGGCCAAAATCCAGCCAAGTTCATCGTCCCCGTTGATTTCTTTAAACTTCCTAGGTAAACGCTTGATTTCTTGCATTTTTCTTACTTTTCACTTTTTACTTCCATCTTTTGCTATCTCGCTTCATGGCGAGAACCAAGTGTTGTACTAGAGAAATTAGGTTTGGACAAAGTTTGAGAACTGGGGGATACTATAGGGTTGACATGGGGGTATGGACTAGGATCCCGAGCGAGGACCTCAATGCTATGCTTATGCGACATGATGCTGAGACCGCCTTTCTGGATGCCTTAGAAATTAGGGGTCCCCCCTTTTTGCACAAATCTTCACCCATGCAAACCTTCCATAACACTTTTGAGTTATGCTCGCACATTTGTGCTTTTTATCATTCCCGCTTTGAATCTAATTTTTCTGACACTGACTATCCCGCAGCCCCCAATTTACGTAGTCGTCGCTTCTATAAACAGGTTTGTTCCAGCTCCAGCGAGAGGAGCGACATGTCTTCTACTAATTCCACATCCAGCCATGATGTCTCAGACACTCTTGCCGCGGAGACATCATCCCAACCCCAGGTTTCTTCTGAACAAATCCTCGTTGCCAATGTGGCGACAACCAGTACCTCCTCTTCTGACTTCCAAACCCCGTTGCATGTTAAATTTGGCATCAACCACAACACTTATCACATCGAGCCTTATACTGGTGACTTAAACCTTACCACCTGTAAGTGCTCCAATTTGAGTTGTTAGTATTTCCGTTAGAAAACTAACGAAAGCCTTCACATTCTTAACCTAAACCTTAACTTTTCTAACAAAACCTAACTTTTCTAAGAAAGCAAGGGTAAGTTGGGGATTGATATTTGGAGTTAAGCAAGGTAAAGAATCTTACAAAAGGTAAAAATCCGAAATGGGTAAGCTGTAAACAACAGCTGTTTGAGTATTTGAACAAAATATTCCTCTTGTCCAAAGCCTGCAGCAGCATTTAATGAACAGTGCACGCTGACAGAAATGTCCGCGCGGATGGAATTGAAATTTCCAGAGGCCTATAAATAGAGCCCCTCAGTCTCATTTTTAACAAGAACAATTCACTCACAACAGCATCTTGGCGAAAATATTGTAGAAAACAGTGGGAATTCCCTTGAATTGCCACCTTTTTCTTAATCATTTTCCCAAATCCCACTCACTAAACACTCTCAAATTCAAGTCTCAAACACAAATCCAAGGAAGATAGAATACCATCATTAGTAAACCCTCCTTCTCCTTACCTTAAACCTCCCTCATCCATGCATGCATCTCATACTTTAAAGATGTAACTTGTTCAATCTCTTGCCCAAGATCCAAGAGGATCTCCATGGAAGTTCATCTCCATGGATGATCTTCTATAAAGATCTACATTCCTTATAATTTGTTGTCTTTTATCTTACATAAAATAGTTGTTACTTGACCTAAAGTGTGGTCACCATGGAAGTTCATCTCCATGAATGATCACACTAAATGGTCCATATTCTCATTTCATGTCATTAATCTTTACTTGACCTAAAATGAAGTCACCTTGGAATAAATTTCCATGGATGACCATTTTAAAGGGTCCAAATTGTTTCTTACTTCCTTGAAAGTGTTTTCCTAAAATCAATTTTCATACATAAAATCTTTATTTCAAGTTAAATCTCCACCATCCCAAGCAAATGAAGTGCTTCAAGTCCTAATGTACCCTAAGGATGGCTTGATATAGTAGATCACCACTAAACAAGTTTAGTGATCACTAATCAAAGCCTAAGGAAATTGGGACAAAGCATGGATGCACACCCCTTAAAATCACATTTTCCTTCTTGAGAATGTTGCTTTCCAGTAGCATTTCTCTAAGACCTCTATCCATTGTCTAATTTTTTGGACACACTAAAACTTGGAATTTGGTGTTGACTACAAAATATTTTTTGTAGCCAACATCCATAGGATTCTAGACATATTTTTACTTTATTTTTTACGTGAGTCTAACTCCCTTTTCCAAATTATTTTCCAAAGGTCAGTTTAGCAGTCTCTAGAAATCCAGATTTCACATCTGTAATTTCCAGAAGGTTTTGGTCCATAAAATCATCTCCAATCATAAAAATATTCTGTAGTAACCTTATTTAAGATGTTTTGAACAACTTTAATTCTCGAGTTGGTCTTATAAAAAACTAGTTTTTTTTTAAGATAAGGAAAAACGTGTTTTCAAAACAAACGGTGGCATTTTTGTAATTACACAAATTCGTGCCATCCCAAGCTCCGATCATCTTCTCTGGCCATTCCAAGCTCCGATCGTTCTCCGGCGTTCACTCAGTTTGAGTATTTAGTAACCTACAATTCGTGCCCTAGTTCCGCCATTAATGTCCATTGTCAACTCTGCTTCGTTACATAATTGATTGGTACTTTATTGATTGGTACATAATTAATTGGAGATAACTGTGTGATTTGATTCCATAGCTCTTCGTTTTTTCGTTGGATAAACAGAATGTCCTTTAATGGTGTGGAAAAAGGGTTTAATTTTCTGAAGTTTGGGTCAATTCAACGAAGCAGTGCATGTGTAACAAAGTGCCAGTGCCAGTGTAAAAAAGTGCCAGTGTTAGTGTAATAAAGTGCCAGTGTTAGTGTATCAAAGTGCTGGTGTTAGTGTAAAACAAGTGCCAGTGTTAGTTTAACAAAGTGCCAGTGTTAGTGTAACAAAGTGCCAGCGTTAGTTTATAAAGTCACTTAATATACATGCACTAGTACTTTTTTACACTGGCATTCAAAAATACATGGACTGGCATTTGAAAACACATTTACTGGCACTCAAAAATGCATATACTGGCACTCAAAAACACTGATAATTATTTTTGCTGTTATTCAAAAAAACATGAACTGGCATTCAAAAAAACATGGACTAGCATTCAAAATTACATGAACTGGCATTCAAAAATACATTGACACTCAGTTACACACTTACTGGCACTCTATTATACACTAACGGGCACTCAATTATACACCAATGGGCACTTGATTATACACTAACGGGCACTTGATTATACACTAACGGGCACTCAATTATACACCAACGGGCATTTGATTATACACTAACGGGCACTCTATTATACACTAACGGGCACTTGATTAATCACCAACTGGCACTTGATTAATCGTTATAAAACAACAGGTGCTTCAGTCATATCCAAATCCTCACCATTTTCCCCATTCGGAAATCCCCAATCAAACTTCTGCAATAAATTCGCAAGCACCGACCCAATCGTCACCGCTGCAAACGCAATCCCAGGACACCCCCTCCGTCCCGATTCGAACGGTATCAATTCAAAATCAAATCCTTTGTAGTGGTAATGGAGTGTGTAAACGGAAGGTTTCTTTGATTATGGCTCTCAAATAGTTCATCTTCTCAAAGTCATCGTCGGTTATGTGTTGTCTGCCGCCGGTTGGTTTCTGGGATCGGAGAGGGGATTGGTGTTGCCGGAGAAGGAGAAGACGGTGAGGGCGATTGCAATTGGGGTTGCCGGAGACGAAGAAGACGCGATCTTCCCCTTTGCGTATAGAGAGAGAGAGGAGAGAGAGAGAGGTTACGTAACTGTGTGTTGTTATTAGGAAGACGGTAAAACACGTTTTTTGTTAAGTTAACAAAAAACGCGTTTTTTATAAGTTTTTGGCTTAATTATCTGACTTTCCCCATATTCTGAATTTTTAAAACTCTTAAATCCATTTTAAAATCAAGTGTCCACTGTCTTTTTCATTCTGGCAGAATTGACTTTCGACTTCAAGGAGTCTTTTGAGTATCAAAACTCAACCCTAAAATCATACCAAAAATCATGGGACTTGTTTAATGTCTTACAAAGAGTTCTCAATTTTTAGTTTTTTCAGTTTGCATTTATTTTGACCAAAGAAACACACACACACACACACACAAATGGTTTCAAATTAGGAAGACTCGTTTTACGAGGCATTCCGGGTGAACCCTAACGTTCTTTCCGGAGTGTAACATGACCTCTGAACCCAAATCTCTAATCTCGGGCATTTTTCAAAGTTTTGGCCCTTAAAATAAAAATGGCGTGGCGACTCCCATTTTTTGTTGATTTTCAAAAAAAAAAGAAAAATCGCGGCGGCACATTCATCACAGTGGCGACTCCGCTGGGGAATAAGGCTTTATTTTTAAAAAAAATAATAAAAAAAAATGGTATTTGGTATATAGGTGGAAACCATTAAGTTTCCGTACCGCTCCCTAACCCGGGGTTTGGGATAAATTATGGTCTAACAAAGCCACGTACCGCTATCATTTTTTTTTTTTAAAAAAGAAAAGCTTTTGTGGGTCAAGCTTCCATCCCGGCATTTGAAACCATTTGTATTGTGTGTGTGTGTGTGTGTGTTGGTTTTGCACATTTCGTGTTGTTTGGACTGTCCCAGAAGAATCGATATTTTGACTGTCGAACTCGCTTCCTTAACTGTTTGAATTTTGTGCTTATATGTTTATTTGCTTTCAAAAAAAAATTCAAAAAAAAAGAATTCAAAGAAAAAAAATTCAAAAAAAATTCAAAAAAAAAATCAAAAAAATCATTTTTTGCATGCATCATCCTCTTTAAGACACATATGAAAATTTCTATTTTACTCAGAAAAAGAAGATAGACTGCTTGCACACTAAGCACACTTGGCCTTACACTACACACTACGTCCTTAACCCGGGGAAATCCCAGTAGCAGCCCATTTGGCCTTATTACGCCTCTCGGTGCGAGCACGGGACTACCCAAACATCCCTTGGAGCCTCGTGTCGACCATGCACTTGTCCGTGATACACTTTGTCCGAGACCCGATTGGTTTTTAGTCTGGTTCGTGTCATGCCCAGTCTGTGTATACACCTTTCCTGTCAAGCCTTAGTCGGCATACCAAGTCAATATCTTTCGGGGACCCTAATCAGTCGAAGTCATGCCGGTTTTCCGCCGCGAACTTTGACCAGATATTGACTGGCGCCTTGACTTCGACTTTGACTGGCACAACTTATGCACCGACTCCCGGCATGACACTGAGTCATCAAGGATTAATGATTATTCCATGTCTAATTACAGCCTAACTGACGACGGGTCAAGATCAATTATGGACATTTATCAGTTCGAGCCATGCCGACTTTTCGTCAAGCCCTCCGGACATGATCTTGACCTTTGACGTCAGCTTTGTCCGTAATTTACATCGAATACTCATTAAGACTAGATTACCCGCCAGACTTTAGGATCGTTTTTCTTTTCGGTCGGTGGGACCTGCTTGCCCTACGGAACCCTTGTTCGGGGTTACAGGTTGAGGGTCCGCAGGCGTAGTGATGGGGCCCACTGATCCAGGAATCAGAGTAGTTTGCGAAAAAGAAGAGCAATCTTTTCCAACCGCTTAGGTTTAATAAAATACCTTTTAAGTAAACAAGAACAAATAATTGCATGTTGCATGAGCCCTAAGCCCAAATACCTACCTTTCTCCACTCCCAAACATCTGAACCCTCGTGTCTTTCCCCCCGCAGCTCCTGACAAAGCTTGGTTTCGGGCGCCGGGTCACCGTTTGATCAGTTGGGAAGAGTCAAGCGCATCGTCAGCTTCACCATTTGTTCCGACTCCGGGTTTCAGAATGTCTGCATCAGCCGGTAACGATGGGGACAACATCACTCCGCCTCCCGGGACTCCTCAAACAGAACAGCAGTGGGATCAGTTAGCAGAACAGATGAGATTGCGACAGGAAGCACAGATTAATAGCCTTATGGAAGCCATCAGGAGCCATGGTTTGGCCGCCAGTCTCAATCCCGATGGTACCTTTACCGTGGAAGAAGAAGAGGACCCCAATCCCACTCCCAGTCGCCCTGATTACTCCAGGATGCCACCACCCACCTCCTATGGTACTACTACCAGAACCCATGCTCCTCGATCTTCGGGTCAGCCAGCTCCCCAACTACATACCACTGGATCCATGAAGCCTGACGGGGCGAACCAGTTCGCAGTTCCTCAGTGGGGACAAAATCAGTACGGAATGTCTTCTCATGGTTGGGGGTACCTCGGAATGCCACAGCAAATTGGGATCCCGCCTCAGTTTGAGACCGATCAATCTGGACCTTCACATCAACAGTTCAAAATGCCACATCAACAGTTTGGAATGCCACCACAGTCTGGTTCGGGGCAACAGTCAGGAGCCCCTCCTCAGAATGATGCTAGCTCAGCTGCTCCTCACACAGCTTTCACAAACCCATTTCTCACTCAGGGTTCGATGGGTTACCAAGCCTCCATCCCAGTTTCATCAGGACCGCAGTACCCCCTGGTTATACACCCTCGCCACAACCAGCCATTCAATTCAACAATCAGGGACAACAGCCCGCACCTATGCCTAGCTATGAATCTCAACTTGGAAAACCAAGCTACCCGGCTACATCAGGCCTGCCTCCACCCACTTTGCTGGTTGAAAGTCAACAGCAAGCTGCAAGGTTCTATCCATATGCCCAGGCTTCTATTCGTGCTCCCCAGGGTAATTCGGGCCAAGGACAGGTTTTTACCTATGTCCCCGGATCGGCCGTTCCCTCCACCAGTCTGCCGCCAGTGGTAACTCCTCTCTCTAGCTCAGTCACTGGTCTGAACGCCATGGCTCCACCACAAGACCCTAACCTGGCCTGGTTCATGGAGCAACACAAGGAAATGAAAGCGCAGATTGCCGAATTGACTGCTAAGAAATCTGCCTTCCGGCCTACGGACCCGGACTCTATTGTTCCCCTGCTCCACAAATTCGTGATGCCTAATCTGGACCTGTTTGATGGGACGGCATGCTCGAAAACTCATTTGGACATGTATACCTTGGCAATGAAGGCCAAAGGGTGCACCAATCAGCAGCTGGCTGACTACTTCAGCCTCTCGTTGAAATCTAGTGCTCTAAAATGGTTCTTCCGCCTAAAACCCGAGGCCAGGGCTACATGGGATCAGATCACCAGTGCCTTTACAGAGAAGTACAAAGCTAATTTGGAATGGGAAACAAATAGAGTTGACTTGCAGACAACCGTGCAGCGTCCCGATGAGAATGTCGGGGATTTCTACAAGCGGTGGAATCTGAAACTTAGCGAGATGGCCATCCCTCCTTCTGAAGAGGAACAAGTGGACATCTTCCAGTCGTGCCTAAAATCACATTTGAGAACCTCCCTCAGCCACTTTCCCTACTCAGACTTACGTGCTATGGTTAACTCCACGGCTAAGTTTGAAAAGGCTTACAATCAACAACCGGCTGCTGCACCTGCTTACAGATACAGAGCTCCTCCCTCCAACACGATTCCCGCTCCTGCTAAAGGTAAAGAGGTGATCAACTACGCAGGGCAGGAATGTAATAATGCAACTCCTTTTGCTCCCAGGAAACCAGCTGAGCCCAAGTCTCGGGTCATAAACCTCGAAAGCTTCGGAATGCCTCTGAACGACATCTTTAGAGGATTGGTGAAAGAAGGCTTGCTGCGTCCTTTAGAAAATTTCCAACCCAGAAATCCGAATGCTCCCGTGGATACTTCTAAGTTTTGAGCTTTTCATCAAGCCCACAGACATCTAACGGATAACTACTTTACTCTGAAAAAGGCAATCCAGGGATTGATAGAGCAAGGGAAGTTGGAAGGCCCCGAGGGGCCTAATACAGTCAAAAATCCCTTCCCAAGAAATCAAAACCAGGTGAACGTGATTGAAGCCGGAGAGCCTTCACATGCTCAGGAAGATAAGGAGACTGACAAAATACCTATGACCAATCTTGTCGAGGATCCTGCATTTGGAATCCCTTTCAGCCTCAAGAATGAGGAACAGACCAATCCTCCCTGGTCCCAGGTTACCCGTTTCTTGCAAGAATATGAGGCTCGCTATTTCTCGGAGGAAGGGATAGCTGATACTGAAGAGCTGGGGCTGTTTCGGTCAAATCTTGAGAAAACCATTTACACGAGATGGTTAGAGCAGTCAAGGAAGATTGAGCAAGAAAGTTTCAGGCGGGCGCCTGTGCTGGGGCTTATCAGCAAAGAGGCCGAAGAGCACCTGGAGTTAGTACACTTCTGCAAGTTGGTTTTGGGAAAAGCCGAATACGATCTCGAGGACAGTAAAAATGAAGAATCAGAGGAGGATTGCTTCTATATCCTTCCTGGAGTCAAGTACGTGCCGCCCCCTCTCACTCTTCCCCCTCAGTTTCTGGGAGGAGAAGCAGAGTCGCAATTGCCACTTCCGGCAATGGGGGCATATGACAATTTCTGCGGTTGCACGCACCCATCTTCCCCTAACAGATTTGACCGGCGTTCTCTCTCAGCCGAAATCCCAGTAGTATGGGAAGATGATTCTGATGATAGTGATGACAGTGATGACGATGATGATGACGAGAGCAAAGAGTCAACTGAGGCCCAAGATCCGGAATCAATCTGGAACAATCATGCCGGAAATGATATCATGGGAGCCGGACACAATGTTTGGTTGTCGGCAAGCGACGATGAAGGACCGCCAGAAAATGTGGGTCAGACACCAATAGAGAAGGGCCCCCACGAAGTACTCCTCGTAAGATGCACTTGTGGTCAGTGCCCGGATACCTCAGAGGATGAAGAACAACAAAGCCCACTTACAGATCCATACATATCCAAAATCCTAGAGCACAATGTTCCCTATAAGGACCTAGCGGGCGAATGGAGAAGGTTCATTGAAGCACTGGTTGAAAAGGGAGGTTTTCAGCAACCGAAAGACGATGAATTCGTAAACGTCATCGGTTCCTTTTCTTCCTTCCCTAAAACAGACGGCATTACAACTGTAAGGGTCACTGCCGAGCCGCTTGAACACACCGAGTGCATGGAGTCACTAAAAAGGGTTATTGATCTAAATGTCTCCCCAGTCGCCTTCATACCCATGGACCCACATGACGCTTTCTTAATTGCTCCTGTACCCGACAGTGGACCCCGGGTACTCCTCATTTGGACCCAAATCTACCGAGCTGTTACGTCAAACTATGGAAGCGAGCATTGTCTATCCTTTACTTGTGGTTGCCCGGTTTGCAAGGGCGAAAGGAAGAAGATGTATGACGAGATGGATGCTGACAGCCGTAAGATTGAAGAAACTTCGGATGACGATTATGAAACCGAGGACATGCAGGCCATTAATTTCCTGGGACTGAGCACGTGGACGTCATAGAGTTCAACACTGCCTACCATGCTTTGGGGAAAGGGTTTTCAGACACCCGATCCAAGAAGATAGTTGAAGATCTGTTAGAGAAAGGGAAACTGACTCCCATCCTCCCCAATGAGAAAGTGACCATGGTCAGATCAAATTCGCCCCGAAACAAAGTAACAATCCTTGTCAGGGTTACCCAAGAAGAGGTCACCTTCCCCGAATGTATTTCAGCTCTCAGAGAAGTCCTGGAAACCGGCATGATACCCGATGCTCCTCCCACACAGAATGCTATAATCGTCTCCAGTTCTGAGTATTACAGGAAGGAACCAGAATGGCTGCACTATACCGGAGATGAAAACGAAAGGCCACCGAGCCCTGATAACAGCAGCTCTTGCTGTATGATAACTATGAGCAAGGCAGGCTATGAGAGCGAATCGGAGGACGCCCTAGCTCTGTGGGCCATCCATGGAACAATGACGCAACCACGAGTTCAAAGGCATGTAACTTGGGAAGCAGTTCGGAAGGCTGCCCAGGTAGAAATCGGTACAGCTCAAGCTCAGCCCCTCACCGTTGCTAGACTCCGCCAGAACTAGTGGCCGGTAGCCAAAAAAGCTCCTCCGTTGACTCTAGCATCATTGAAGAAATCTAGTTAGAAAGCAATAAATAAGGAGGTTAACCTGTTGACCCGATCCGGGCAGATCTATCAAGGGAATCCCAAAGCGGACAAAAAGGTAGCGGATCAAGCACTAAGGGAAGATCATCTCCCCTATGGCAAGACAGCCAAAACTCCTGACCCCGAAAAGGAGGATCCCGTGCTCACCCAGTTGAAGCAAACTCAGGCCAACATCTCTTTGTGGTCCCTGCTTACCTCATCATACCCCCACAAGCTAAAGCTGGAAGAAAGCCTGGCCCGTACGCTGGTCCCTATTGATGCTACTCCTGATGATGTGGTGCAGTTAATTGGGAATATCCACTACGGAAACATAATCACTTTCACAGACCTCGACCTCCCTCAGTTCGGAGCTGATCATAACGAGCCCCTCTTCATCACAGTCCAGCTGGATGAACTGCGTCTTCCCCGAGTTTTGGTTGACAATGGGTCCGAGATGAATATCCTCCCAGCTAAGATCATGAGTCTGCTCGACATCAAATCCACAGATTTAAAGCCTTCCTCCCTCACAGTCAAAGCTTATGACTCGACATCCCGCACAGTACTTGGGGTTGCTACTTTGGCCCTCTGGTTTGGCAAGAAGATGATACCTGTGGAATTCCAGGTTATCGATATCCCGATCACCTTCAATGCCCTGCTGGGAAGACCTTGGCTGCATCAAGTCAAGGGGGTTGCTTCGAGCCTCCATCAGTGTGTGAAGTTTGTTTCGGATGGGGATTTGACAACCATTTACGGAGACCTAGTCACTTTGGAGGGCACTGATACGGGTGGGATACCTATTCTGGAGATCAAACATGACGAGGAAGGTCTCATGCTAACAGGCTTCACGATCGAGCCTCCCAAAGCCCAAGTTTGTAACGTAGATCTGACGATCACTCGGGATAAGATCCCTCCAGTCTTGAAGATGATGAGAAGGATGAGCTACATGCCTGGTCTCGGTCTGGGGAAGCATCAGCAAGGAACTCACAAAGTCATTGAGGTGAAAGGACAGAAAACTCGCCACGGCCTGGGGTATGAGGCCACCTCGGTAGACACTACGAAAGAAAAGGAAATTGCCCGGAAAAGGGGAGAAGCTACCACAGGAAGGGTTCCGATCAACGGCCCTAGATCTCTCCCTTTCAGTCCTTACTTGGATGACTACTTTGTAAAAGGTCTGACACAGCAGGGTAGCACCCCAGTCAAAGAGCCTACTCCGGCCGAGGGATGGATGAAGTTACAGCATGACCTTAACAAGCTCAGAGGAACCAAGGCAAATCCGGTCCGTAGAATGTTTTTGGATCTACCCAAGATACCTGGGGCTACCACCACCATGGAGAGTGAGTATACTTTCAAAGGCGTGCCAAGCCTGGTAGAGCAGTTCGAGAAGCTTACTACCACGATTCTGATTGTCCAGGAAGGCCCAAAGCCTGAGTTTGAGCTGACAATGTCGAAAGCCAAAGCCGCGAAAGTCTTTTCAGATGATTGGGATGGTCCGATTATGCAGTAGTTATTCGGAGAAGAGGTTTAGGTGCCAGACCTGATTGATTTTGGTTCAGTCGAAGAGATGGTAGCAATGATTGAGAAAGGAGAATAGCGCAAATCCCGAGTCATGAGGCCCCTGACAGCAATGCCATTGAAGAATTGGGAAACTCTCTCAGGCCCGTCCGCGACCAAGGAGGAAATGATCACAAAGCTTGGATTGGTCCCCCGTCCCCATGTGTCAACCTATGTAAAAGTCCTCCGAGTCTCTCATAATTGAGTTCTAGTCTCTCGAGTCGTCCGATGGCCTTACGCCTGAAGACTACAAGGTTGTAGCAAATGCTGTATTCCCTTTCGTTCTCAATGAAATGATGAACCTTTTTTAGTATCCCTTGATTGCCACTTTAACTAATGATGAAATAACTAATAACTTAAAAAAACAGTTAATAATGATTCACTAGATAAAGAAGCAGACACATTAAATGAACAATATATTAAAGAAATCTTTAAGCAGGTTGTTCGGAAGAGGAAAATCGAGCCCAAGCCGCGAAGAGGTTTTGACAAGTTTGAATGCAGGAGCTAACGGAAGAGTCTAAAGAGACGCAGATTGGTAGTTTCTTTGAAGGAACTGAAAAAGATACTCTGATTAAGCTGTTGAGAGAATTCATGGATATGTTTGATATGCCAGGCCTCGACCCTTCCATAGTTGAACACCGGATACCGCTCGACCCGGAAGCCAAGAAAGTAGCCCTCCTCATCAAAGAGAACATCATATGCAGATACGGGTTGCCGGCCGAAATCATTTCAGATAATGGATCCCACTTTGAAGGGGAATGCGACAGAGGCTGCGCGAGAATTCGAATAACCCGTCACAAGTCATCTCCCTACAGGCCCCAAACTAACGGAGCCGTTGAAGCAGCAAACAAGACCTTGGAAAACATCATTCGGAAAATGGCTGTCCGAGGCAGAGATTGGCCTGACAAGCTTCACCTTGCTCTCTGGGGATACAGAACATCTGTCAGGACGGCGACCGGGGAAACACCATTTGCTCTTACCTACGGAATGGAAGCCGTGCTCCCAATCGAGCTAGAAATCCCCTCACTCCTGGTACTGTTGGAAAGTCAGATCAACGAGGTCGAATGGCTCCAGAGTCGCCATGATGAATTGGCCCTGTTAGATGAACGTCGATTGAGAGCCATGGAACATATCCGAGCTTATCAAGGAAGGATGGCCAGAGCCATCGATAAGAAAGTAAAACATCGGGAGATCAGGGAAGGTGACCTCGTTTTGAAAGAGAAGCCCCCAGTCCGCATTAACCCGCTTGGCGAATGGGAGCCTGTCTGGGTTGGGCCATATGTTGTTCAAAAGATCTTCTCCGGAGGGGCCATGCAACTTGCAGACCTCGACGGAAATCCTTTTGTACACCCGGTGAATGGCGATAAGCTGCGCAGATACTACGCATAAAACACTGAGTCAAAAAAAAAACAAAAAAACCAACAAAAAAAAAATCAAAAAAAAAGTGCTAAAAGAGTAATACCCAATTAGGTTGAAAACCCGAAAGGGCGGCCTAGGTAAAAAACAGGGTTGCACCAAAAAAAACCAAAAAAAAAGAGTGCTAAAAGAGTAATACCCAACTAGGTTAAAAACCCGAAAGGGCGGCCTAGGTAAAAGACAGGGTTGCACAACAAAAAAAAAACACACAAAAAACAAATTAACCGAGTCGAACTACGGAGACCTGAGCCCTTTAGTCCAAAGGGAACGTAGGCAGCCGAAAACGGTTCGGTCTAAAACACAAATAAAAGCCATGATTTGTTATCAATATATTGATCAAGCCATGAAGGCGTTTCGAAAAACTCTAAAGCAATTCACATATTCATTACAGTTAAAAACTTTTTGATGAGTCTAAGCTCGGTTCACTCCTACGACTTACAACCTGCTAAAAGAAACTAAGATACATAATAACTAATGTGTCTGCTACGACAAGAAAGGGATACTCGGAAACCTCAAGGTCACTCCAAGCCACTCGTACTGGCTTCTCCCCTCTTCTTTCCTCCTCTTCGGGTCTTCTTCCTCTGCACTGCACTGGAAAAATGTCAGTCTTCCTCCTACAAAGCTCTGGTGTAAGGACAGGATCTATCAAACCCACGTCTGTCAGGGCCTTAGTAGCCCTAGCCTCCTCTCTCATCTCCTGTAGCCGAGCCGGCAACATAGGAATCCGCCCCTCCTGTCTCTTGACATAAGACTCATAGTCAGTCACGGCATCTCCGCTCCTATCATGAGGGTTGGCCCTCGCCTCAGCCCTCCTCCTCTCCGAAACCGTCATATCTTTCGCACCAACAATGGCCTCACGCCATCTCAAAATAGCCACCTGAGTCTCCCCCAAATGCCTCTCGTACCAATCCAAGTACCAAGTGGTCAGAAACACATGCCCCGGACGCCTGAGGATAACCCTAGGAGGAAAGACGTCATACCTCCATGCTCGGGAAAGAAATGGGAACACTGAAGGATCATCCATCGAAGCAGAAGCCACTACCCTGGTGGCTATGTCCTCAAAACCCTCCAAAGGAGTCTGCTCCAAGCCAAACTGTCTCCGAACCAGAGCCAGAATATAAAAACTGGACTGAGAAAGCCCCGGAAGCATAATCACATGAGAACCATCCTGAAGTACTCTCCGAGTCTCTACCCGCCAATGAGGTACCAACCATCTGATATCCACAGTCTGGCGACGAGCCATCCAATACTCCCATGAGCCCTGATCATCGAGATCCACAGTAACCTCTCTCCTGGCAAAGGTCCAAGGTTTGACCGCATCAGAAGTTTCACGGAGGACCCCCAGGCGCTCCATCAGCCACATAGTCAAAAGAAATGGGCTGCCCCCGTGCATATACCGCCTCCCGGTAGCCAACCTGTCAAGGGCATGAAGGGTCTCTCTCAGGATCAAGGGCACAACATCCCGGCCCAAACGGCAGTGTACAACCACATCCAGCAAATCCCGATGACAAATCCCAAAGGAGTAAACCATAAACAAGGTACCAAACATGCAGAGTGCAAAAGCATCCCAATAGGCATCATCAAGCAAGCCTAAACCCCTAAACCTATCAGGAAGACCAGAAATGTCAAAATGATCGGGACCACAGATCATACCTTGTGCTTTCTCCGGGGAAAGATGAAGAAGGTTGCACAACCTATCAACAAAGGAGGCTTCTCCGGGCAAAGGAATCGCAATCTCCTCCACCTCGGGACCACCAAGCAAAGCCCGAAATTCTTCAACAGTCGGGACCATTTCATTGTAAGAAAAGCAAAAGACATGCCTCCTAGTATCCCAAAATGAAGAAGAAGCCCTCAAGAGATCATAATTCGGAACCAATTCTTTGAGAGACCATAGGCATTTTATCTTGTACCTTTCTTCGAAAAATGATCTTCTCTCGTGCATAATCTCCCGGGACCACTCCTTGAACTTGTTGAAGAAAGACATTTGAGAATCTTGGGATAATTTGGATGGATTTCTCATGCTCACAATTTTCTCCATGAATTTTCTCTCCTTCTCCCCGAAAATGGCTGTTTGAATGGTCAGTTAGAGTGGTTGTTTGAATTAAAAGAGGGAAAACCAGATCTGAAGCAAAAATTAAATGCCAGTGTCAGATTTCGAGCCTATCCGCGCGGATACAAATGTCATCATCAGAAAAAAAATCTACAGCAGTTTAAACTGCTGCACCACGGAGGAATATTCCATCCCAGCCGCTCGAAACCTGTGCAAAGCCTGTCCAAACAGTTCATATACCAAACATTCACACCCTTGCCACAAAACCGGGCTCATGCAACATACACATGCATAATAAAAAAAAGTAGGTAACAGTAATCCTAGATCATTACATTCCAAAAAAAAAAAGAGTGTGCATGAAAAATAAACTGTATCTGTCAAAATAGGTACAATCTCAGAATCAACCAAAGATCATCAATCAGAATCCTCAGTGGCTGGCACTTTCCCCCGGTCCCTCTTGCGACTTGGGCCCGCCTCCTCAGTAGTCATGAATATCTCAGGCTCGAGATCGTCATCCTCGTCTCCAGAGAGAGGCTCGCCTGGATCAACCGGCACGCCATGATAAGGCAAACCGAGATCTGCAAAGAAGTCATATCCGAACGTGAACGCATCGGATCCCTGGCCATGCGAAGATGATCCACTGTGGCGCCAAATATGTCCCTGTCCATGCAAATCTCCAAGGATGACGTGGTCCGGAGGCAGCTCCATGCTGGGATCTATGAGAGGAGAAAGAGGAGTCTCGATAGAATGCTCGGAAGGAATAGGAGAAGTCTCCCGCTCTACAGGCGCCGGCTGTGCCTGTCTCGCTCTACCCTGAGCAGCCGCACAGGTAACCATCCTCCTAAGGAACCTTTTGGCCCCAATCACCTGCTTCGTCAGCTTCTCCACAACCACAGCCGGGAACTGCACGGAAACAAAAAGCGTCAGAAATGATTTGATGCAAAAGAAAAGAAGAAGAGACAGAAGTAGTAAAAAGCCGTACCTTCATATCCGTACGAGGACGGAAAGGTCGTGGGACCCGCTCAGGGATAGGGATCTACACTCTCAATCTAACCCCATCCTAGACATATGAAAAGTCCGATCGAGGGTACCGCACAACCTCCCCCCCCCCTCTCTCTCAAGCACCTGGGGCGTCCTCATCCTCCTCAAGATAAATCGCGAATAATCCTCGCTCGCCACAAACCTCGAGAAGTGCTGGCCACCTCGATAGTCACCCCAGGTTTCCAAACTCTCAGTCGGATGCATCATGTCAGTAGGAGGCTCCATCGGTGCCATCAAAGGCGCACCCTCGCCATGTTGGCGCGTCACCCTCTCCCCCAAGTAATACGCATCACAGGTCAAACTCCTCAAAATCCTCCACTCCACAGTCCACCTCTCCGCACCCTTCAGCTGCTCCACGTCGAAGCGGCCCCAGGGGTAGAACCTCATCCCCTCATCTGTCTCAGTTCTCATCAAAGGCAGGCAATCCTTGTACTTGAGGGTCGTGTGCCCCCTGGAACCTATCTTCTCCCGAGCATGCTTGGTCCAGGAGAGCATAGCCGGATATGCCCCGATGTGCTCCGTCGGATGCCGCCACATCGTGACATGAAAGAACTCCAGAGCCCATACCTGCAAAAGGTAAAGATCACATCAATTAAGTGCGGAAAGAAACAATACGTGCTTAAGGAAAAGAAAAAGAAGAAGCTTATACCTCCAGAGGGAACTCAAAGCACGTTAGGGAGCTGACAGCCTTCCAGCTATACCGATCCAGGGCAAAATATAGCTCTTCCAGCCCGGCCTCCCCCCAAGATACCTCTCCAACCATCTCCACGTCAGTCAACGTCCTCAGAAGGGCAAACACCGCCGTCCCCTCGGCATGTCCAAACAGTGTTTTCGAAAAAGTGAACCACAAGAAGGACCTGGCAATCTGCTCAGCGGCAATCCTATCATCACCAGCCTCATATCTCTCAATGCTCTCCACAATCTTCCCCTGAACCACCGCATACTCCATCCCCATCCCCTTCTTGGGAATGGGGACAAAGCCTAAAAGGTCCTGCAACTCCCGGTCACTATAGCCATCTCTCCACTCGATGCTACGTCCTTTAAAGGATAGGCCCGTGATCGCAGCATAATCAGAAGGTGTGACCGTAGCCTCGCCCCAGAAGAAATGGAATGTGTGGGTCACGTCCCACCAATGCTGTGCCAAAGCAAAAATCAAGCCCTTACTCTTGGGGAACTTGATCAACCCCCTCAGACACTCAACAAACTCATATAACCCAGTCTCAATGACAATCTATCTCGGACTCATCAAATTTCCTCTGCCCAAAACTGGAAGCCGATCCCACAGGCTAATCACGGCCTCCACTGATCCCCGGGTCTTCAGCTTATTCAGCTGCTCTGTCACGAACCGATCACCACCCTGCAATTGAAAAGCAAAACAAAAATGTCAAAAAATTGCATTTACAAGCATACACATGCATCATAGACATAAAGTTTTGAAAAAAAAATTCGACAGCATAACGGCATATAATGGACTCAGCCCCATTTTTCTCGCACAAAAGAATTTTTTTTCAACAATCACCATTCATCATTCATTCATGCATAAAGAAACATGTCAATAACAAGGAATCAACAGGAGCAAAATCCTATTCCATTTTTCATAAAATAGCACAAATAAGCAGTTTTCCACATTCATACATTCAATCAACGGAAACAAAAATTCGTCCCATTTTTCACAAAAATCATACAAAATAGCATGCATGCATACATTCATATCATTCAATAAAAACATCATCTCATTACAAAAACCCTATATGCAACAAAAAAAAACAAAAAAAAAAGAGAGTCCGTCCCGGATTCGGGAAAATTTTCGTCATCTCATATTTCAAAAATGGCAAATCGCCCAATCTTTTTTCAAACAAAGTGCACATTTAAATTACCCATATACTCACTACAACATGCAAATCATCAGAGTCAAAATTCAATGCCAAGAACATGATTTTCGAATTTGAAAAAAAAGAAAAAAATCAACCAAAAAAAATCAATTTCAAACAAAAATCGACAAAGGAAATAAAGAAATTCGAAGTATACCGTGCGAAGACTCGGATCAGTGGACCAATGTTGCCACGCATCGGGATATGGCTCCTCCGCAATCGATTGCGAAAGTGAGTAATGCCTCCTCATCCTCACAAGTTCTAATCGCCTCTCCGCGACCGGGCCGCGTCCTTGGCCTTGAATAGCTACTCCCCCGTGTTCCATTGCTCGAAAAATCAAAGAAAACGGAAAGATTTCGAAGCTTCTTGGGCGAAAATGGCAGAAAATCTCTCTCTCTCGTAAATTTCAAAATAAACTATGAGGAAGAAGGAGGAAGGGCGGCGCCCTTTTAAAACCTGTCTGGAATACTTTCCCATCCGCGCGGATGGAATTGAAGGGCCAAAAAGACTATTTTGCCCTTTAAAAATCTCAAACTCTGCAGTTTGATCCCAGACTTAACAGGGATAACCAAAGTTAACCTAAGTTAACCCCCTTTCAAAAGAACTCAACGGCAGTAAAACGTAAGTCCGATTTCTCAGCGAAAGATAACGGAATCCCATTTCTTTCCTCATTATCATCAACGGCATTATAACGTAAGTCCGATTTCTCCAACGAAAGTTAACGGAATCCCGTTCCCCGCAGCTTTCGAACTACGATTGGCTTGATTCCTCTTAAGGATACGTAGGTAGCCTACCATAGGTCCAGCCACTCGACCAAAACGGTCATCCCCTTCTCCGGCAGCAAACGTAAGACCGACCCTTTCAAATGAAGTCCACCAAGGACCGTCAATCCCAAATCTTTAAGGTCTGAGGCACCTAAAACACCATCATCATCAAGGTTCGAGGCACCTAAAATGCCATCATCACCAAGGTCCGAGGAACCTAAAACGCCATCATCAAGGTCCGAGGCACCTAAAATGCCATCATCAAGGCTTGAGGCACCTACAACGCCATCTTCAAGGTTTGAGGCACCTAAAACGCCATCATCAGCAAGGTTCGAGGCACCTAAAACGCCATCATCAAGGTTCGAGGCACCTAAAACGCCATCTTCAAGGTCTGAGGCACCTAAAACGCCATCATTACCAGGTTGACGCCTCAAAATAGTCATTCCAGGGTCAACATCGAAAGACCCGTACTACGACTGGCTTGATTCCTCTTAAGGATACGTAGGTAGCCTATCATTAGGTTCAGCCATCAGACCAAAATGGTCATCCCTTTCCCCAGCGGTGCGGATATACAACTCTAGCCATCAGACCAAAACGGTCATGTCCTATCCCCAGCAGTGTTTCTTTCAGCAACCGACTGCAAAACTCGCTCACCAGGTTGACATCCTAAAACAGTCAGGATCAAAGACCCGAACTACGACCGGCTTGATTCCTCTTAAGGATACGTAGGTAGCCTATCACCAGGTCCAGCCACTCGACCACTTTCGTCACCCTTTGTCAAATATGGAGCCTTACTCTTATCAACGACCCCGCTTCCTTCGAAAGCGCCGTCACCGAGGGGCTACTGTAAGTGCTCCAATTTGAGTTGTTAGTATTTCCGTTAGAAAACTAACGAAAGCCTTCACATTCTTAACCTAAACCTTAACTTTTCTAACAAAACCTAACTTTTCTAACAAAGCAAGGGTATGTTGGGGATTGCTATTTGGAGTTAAGCAAGGTAAAGAATCTAACAAAAGGTAAAAATCCGAAATGAGTAAGCGGTAAACAACAGCTGTTTGAGTATTTGAACAAAATATTCCTCTTGTCCAAAGCCTGCAACAGCATTTAATGAACAGTGCACGCTGACAGACATGTCCGTGCGGATGGAATTGAAATTTCCAGAGGCCTATAAATAGAGCCCCTCAGTCTCATTTTTAACAAGAACAATTCACTCACAACAGCATCTTGGCGAAAATATTGTAGAAAACAGTGGGAATTCCCTTGAATTGCCACCTTTTTCTTAATCATTTTCCCAAATCCCACTCACTAAACACTCTCAAATTCAAGTATCAAACACAAATCCAAGGAAGATAGAATACCATCATTGGTAAACCCTCCTTCTCCTTACCTTAAACCTCCCTCATCCATGCATGCATCTCATACTTTAAAGATGTAACTTGTTCAATCTCTTGCCCAAGATCCAAGAGGATCTCCATGGATTATAAAGATCTACATTCCTTCTAATTTGTTGTCTTTTATCTTACATAAAATAGTTGTTACTTGACCTAAAGTGTGGTCACCATGGAAGTTCATCTCCATGAATGATCACACTAAATGGTCCATATTCTCATTTCATGTCATTAATCTTTACTTGACCTAAAATAAAGTCACCTTGGAATAAATTTTCATGGATGACCATTTTAAAGGGTCCAAATTGTTTCTTACTTCCTTGAAAGTGTTTTCCTAAAATCAATTTTCATACATAAAATCTTTATTTCTAGTTAAATCTCCCCCATCCCAAGCAAATGAAGTGCTTCAAGTCCTAATGTACCCTAAGGATGGCTTGATATAGTAGATGATGTGGCGTATTTCATACTATGTAATTCCTATGTTTTCCGTTTATTTTATATTCAATTTTGATGTATTTAGCTAGGTTTGATATAATTTTGAGAGTATTTTGTATTGTGAGGATTAAGTGAGAAAAGTTGTAATTCGAGAGTAATTGAGAGATTTATACCTTGTAATCGAATTCACAATCAAGGCAAGAAACTCAAGAACATCGTCTCAACATCCATGGAAGCCAACAAATCGAGCCAAAGTGTCAAGAGAAAGCGACAGACGCAGAGAAGAGGCAGCGAGGGACGAGTCGTCCCCGACCCAACCAAGTCTTCCCCAACACAGGGACGCCGGAATCAGAGGGTGCGAACTCAGGGACGAGTCGTCCCACACTTCACGACTCGTGCCCTAGGCGCTGATGCGGAAGAAGCAGAAACGTGATTTTGGGCAATTTTGGTATTTTTTTTTTATTTTTTTTTTTTCAATGGGTCAAAAATAACCAAATTTACAATGATACAAACAACCAAATTTACAATGATACAATCTCCCTATACCCCCACGCTTAAACTAGACATTGTCCTCAATGGATTAAACAATTAAAACAGAACAATAAAAACATGGGGGAAAGGGCACCAAGGGACTAAATAAAGGGACGGGAGGCTCCACCAACATGAGCCTCATCAATGTAAGGGGGATGAAAGTAATCTTCATTTACCTCTAGAAGATGTTTGGTTTCCATGACATGCCTCCCAGTTGGAGACCATTTCAGCTTCCCCTTCTTCTTCTCCTTTGCTTTCTTCCTTGGTGGCTCTCCTTTCTTTTTCTCACTCTTCACTTGTGGAGGCTCATCAATATCTACCGCACCTCCATCCTTGATACTCGGCTCCCTCAAGTCCATGGCACAAACTTTCCGAAAATTGTTCTTAGGAAAATTCTTCTCATCAAACATATCAAACCCAATTTTCTTCCCATCGAACTCCATCGTCACAGAACCACTAGCCACATCTAGCTTGGTATGAGAAGTAGACATAAACGGTCTACCCAACAGAATAGGAGCCTCAAAATCTGTCTCCATCTCAAGCACATAAAAATCTGCCGGGAAAATCAAGTCACCAACCCGGACTTCAACATCTCTCACTACCCCCTTGGGGTATGCGTTGGACTTATCCGCCAACTGTATAACCACTCGGGTATCCTCCAAGTTACCCAATTTAAGGTCTTCAAACAATGTATAAGGCATAACATTGATTGAAGCCCCTAAATCGAGCATTGCCTTACGCAGAGCTACCCCTCAACGATATCGGAACCCACGAACATGCCAGGATCACTACACTTTTGGGCATCTTTTTCGATAAACCGCGCTAACATGTTCAATAACCTTAATTTTTTTCTGACTTCTTAGCTTCTGATTTCTCTTGGTTGTACACAATTCCTTCAGAAACTTAGCATATCTCGGAACGGTCTGAAGAAGGTCCAAGAATGGGATGTTCACCTCAAGCCTCTTGAAAGTATCAAAAATAGCCTTGTCAGGCTCCTTTGAGGCGTCTCTCTTCAATGCTTGAGGGAACGGCACCTCCGGCTCAAATGCGGTGAGTACAGACTCCGATGTAGTACCCTTTTCTTCCACAAAATTTTCTGTCGGTTTCGTCGTCTCAACCTCCAATTCCGGCTCAACATTCTTTTCAACCTTCTGTTGTTCCGGCTCTATAGAAACCATCTGTCCGTCAACTCTCTTCTTTCTCCTCACATAAACAGCACTAACATTATGCTTTGGAAGTTGCTCGGTGCGAGGTGGTGATTTTGTCGCCTCTCTAGCTTCCATTCTTACCACTTGCCTCTGCAATTTGGCCCATTTGTCTCTCCAGGTTACCAATACTAGCATCGAGTCCTCTGCGTCTGCTGAGAGGCTAGCGATACTCGTATCGGTCCTCTGGCGATCTTTGCTTGAAGACCGTGGATAAGGTGCTCATACTCGAGCCGGTGTACGGAACATGTCATGCGTAGGCTATTCTGCTGCTTCTTGGTGGTGGTTGTCCCCATCTAGCATTGGGTTGATTACCCTCATAGTTATCTTTGTCTCTGCTCTTCTTTGTGGGAACCCAACCGAATTTACATTCTCTGACTGTTGTCAGGCTCAACGGTAATTGCTTCATTATACCTTTCAACTCCATGACATCGGACTCGAAGCTTCTCATTCTCCCACTGCTTGTGCCCATAGCACTAACACATCGACACTGGATCTCCTCCCATGTGTTCGGGTACTCCTTGCTAGCTCCTCTAGCAATTTCTGGGCTTCCTCGGCCGTGCTTATTGAATACGCCGCATGACAAGAATCTATCATCCTCTTATCCTGGATAAGTAATCCCCGTAGAAGTAGACTATCAGTGGTCATCGGTATACCCGTGATAAGGGCGGCTCTGCGAGAGAATATGGAAGCGAGTATAGTACTCATATAAGGTCTCATCGCCTTTTGCTCCATGTTCTTTGATATCCCGCTTCATAATATTTATCAGTCGGTGGGAAGAACTCATCCAAAAATGCCTCCTTCATCTGCTGCCAGGTGGTTATACTGTTCGGGGCCAGATGATAATACCACATGTTAGCTCTGTCCTTCAAGGTGAAGGAGAAGGCTCGAAGAAGCTGCTCGATCGAAAGATTAGCAGGCTTCATGCTGTTGCAGACTTGCACAAACTGAGATACGTGCTGATTCGGGTTTTCACCGGGTAGCCCATTGAAACTCGGCAATTGATTAAGTAATCCCGGTTTCAACTCGAATGTGACTCCCGCAGGCAAAGCGGGAAAAGTGACTGCATGTGGTTGCTCCGTCCAATTTGGAGCAGTTTTCTGCCTGAGTGTTTGGGGTGCTCTATCACCCATCTCTTTCTTGCTAGTCCTGTCAATTTCTGGATCAAGAAGCTCAAGAGAATAATCAGTAGAACGGGTATGGACCAAACAATGATCCACACCACGAAGGGACAGGGGGTGAAACTAATAAAGAGATAAAAGACAAACAAATAAAATCAAATGGCAGAAATTAAATAAGAACACAAACAAATAAACACCGTTCCCCGGCAACGGCGCCAAAATTTGATAGGCCTTATCGCAACACCTACATATTACTACAAGGACTCCTAATAATGTAGATAGTGAAAGTCCAGGATCGATCTCAGGGAACAGTTATTCGTTTGTGTAATAGTCACAGACCAGTTTGGGGGGTTTGTTTGAATTGATTGTTGTAATTAAACTAAAGCAAGAAAATAGAGTTGTAAACAATAATGTAAAAGCACCTTGGATAAATAAATCTATCACTGTTTATCAATCAATATCATTGGTTCATTCTTTCTGTTCTTCCCCTAATCACTTAATCACGAGATATAAAATCTCTATCTCTTCTTTGATAATAGTTAATAGCGGCGACACGCTCAACTAAAAATCCTAATTGATAAATAAAACCTAGCCGACACGGTCAAGATTCTAAATATTAATTGATGAAATTCTAAGAGATGAAGATCAAGAAATTATTCTATTCTTTTTCAAATAGAAGATAAAGCTAATTTTACCCTAATCACAATTCAAGATGGCACATACAAGAATTATGAAATTGCTACAATGAAAACCCTAGTCCGACACGATAAAAGGGAATTCTAGCAAAAACCAATTCACAAGATTAAGAAATTGATCAAGTTTCAAAACCCTAGAAATCGATTTAACAATAAGCACGAGTAAAATTATAATTAGGGAGAAAGAGATAGAAAGAATAAAACCTCAATTGATCTTCAAAACAGATCCAGATTTATTATCCAAAGGATGGAAGTTTAAGCTTCCATGAAATAAAAATCAAAACCTTAGAATTGGTTCTCTCTTTTTCTTTTGTTACAGCCGTTTTCCCCTCTTCAAATAATCCCAAAAAAGAATAATAACTCTCTTCCTTCCAACCTAGTATAAAAAGGAAAAGAGAAAGAAATAAAAATAAAAAAAAGAAAATACCAAAATTGCCCAAAATCACGTTGCTGCTTCTTCCGCATCAGCGCCTAGGGCACGAGTCGTGAAGTGTGGGACGACTCGTCCCTGAGTTCGCACCCTGTGATTCCGGCGTCCCTGTGTTGGGGAAGACTTGGTTGGGTCGGGGACGACTCGTCCCTCGCTGCCTCTTCTCTGCGTCTGTCGCTTTCTCTTGACTCTTTGGCTCGATTTGTTGGCTTCCATGGATGTTGAGACGATGTTCTTGAGTTTCTTGCCTTGATTGTGAATTCGATTACAAGGTATAAATCTCTCAATTACTCTCGAATTACAACTTTTCTCACTTAATCCTCACAATACAAAATACTCTCAAAATTATATCAAACCTAGCTAAATACATCAAAATTGAATATAAAATAAACGGAAAACATAGGAATTACATAGTATGAAATACGCCACATCAGTAGATCACCACTAAACAAGTTTAGTGATCACTAATCAAATCCTAAGGAAATGGGGACAAATCATGGATGCAAACCCCTTAAAATCACATTTTCCTTCTTGAGAATGTTGCTTTCCAGTAGCATTTCTCTAAGACCTCTGTCCATTGTCTAATTTTTTGGACACAGTAAAACTTGGAATTTGGTGTTGACTACAAAATACTTTTTGCATCCAACATCCATAGGATTCTAGAAATATTTTTAGTTTATTTTTTACGTGAGTCTAACTCCCTTTTCCAAATTATTTTCCAAAGGTCAGTTTAGCTGTCTAAAGAAATCCAGATTTCACATCTGTGATTTCCAGAAGGTTTTGGTCCATCAAATCATCTCCAATCATAAAAATATTATTCAGTTACCTTATTTAAGATGTTTTGAATAACTTTCATTCTCTGACTTTCCCCAGATTATGAATTTTTAAAACTCTTAAATCCATTTTAAAATCAAGTGTCCACTGTCTTTTTCATTCTGACAGAATTGACTTTCAACTTCGAGGAGTCTTTTGAGTACCAAAACTCAACCCTAAAATCATACCAAAAATCATGGGACTTGTTTAATATCTTACAAAGAGTTCTAAATTTTTAGTTTTCTCAGTTTGCATTTATTTTGACCAAATAAACACACACACACACAAATGGTTTCAAATTAGGAAGACTCGTTTTACGAGGCATTCCGGGTGAACCCTAACGTTCTTCCCGGAGTGTAACATGACCTCCGAACCCAAATCTCTAATCTCGGGCATTTTTTAAAGTTTTGGCCCTTAAAATAAAAATGGCATGGTGACTCCCGTTTTTTGTTGATTTTCAAAAAAAAAGAAAAATCGCGGTGGCACATTCATCACACCACCATGGGACAACGAACGGATGGGGTTGTCGCATACGTCTTGCAATTGGAAGCCGGCCTTAGGTTTCCCTTAGACCCGTTCATCTGTGCCTTTCTTCACAAAGCTCAAGCTGCTATAGTGGACCTTCACCCCAATGTTTTCAGTGTTCTGATTAGCTACATCGTCATATGTAGGGCCCTGAAACACGAACCTTCTATCCCCCTTTTTGTTCATCTTTTTGAAGGTTATACCGCCGTCTCCCAGCGAGAAGGTGTAATCGAGAAACGTTTATCTATCAAATATAGAAAGCCAAAGATCCTTACTCCACTTCCCAGCAAGGTACATAATTGGCAATCCAAGCCACTGTTCATAACTTCTCGCATTGGGTGGTCACATTCCGACGGCGACTTGAGAGAGATTATTCCAAAAAACGAAACCAAAAAGGCCTTAGTTTTTGGGGATACCCGCCTCCAGGAACGAATCCTTAAAGTTCTTGCCGATGCGTCTGACACTGGCCTAGCCCTATTTTCATGGCGAGAAATCATTTCCAGCCCCTCCCTTCTGCGAGAATTTGGTATTCCTGACTTTTCTTTTCCAACTGATGAATCCCGTATAACAATTGTTCACACTCCCTCTTATCCCGGATGGGACAACCACTCCAAAGATTGCTTTGGCTCAGAATGTGGACCTTACCAGCGAGAAGGTCGCTGTTGCAACGCTATGTATGAAGTATACAGTATGAATTCTCGTCTCATACTCAATTTTTGTTTACTTTACTCAACGCATTTAAATCACCTATTCCATGCATTCAAACAACTTTTCATTTTAATTTTCACAGAATTCAGAACAATGTCGCTGGCCCAACGCCGAGATGCTCTTACCAACATGGATGGCCGCCGCAAAAGGCTGGCTGATGCCCGACAAGCTGTCCTCAGCCAAACTGCCGAGAAAGCAATCCCAATTTCAGTCCATAGTGATGATTCCGATGCCATTGCCAAAGAGAAAGTTGCTGCCGTTGTAGAAAAGGCCGCTGGGAAAGTCGTTGCTGAGCATTCCCGCAAGCCACCTAAACCCAAGACTCCGGCACGAGGAACTAGCCTCAATTTAAGGGATAAAGAGGAGGTTAAAGTCGAGATCGCACAAGATCAAGGAATGGAGCCCCCAGTTACTGATGTCGCAGCGACAACTGAATCCACAGAGCAACTCCGAAGTCCATCTTCCCGCCCCTTGAAACGATCCCGCCCTACTGACGGCACTACCTTCGAACATACAAGACCCGTTTCCGCTGACACTGGTCCCTCTGAACCTCAGGTCGTGAGCTGGCTTAAGCCCGACTTTCAAATGCCCACTGATGAGCCTAGCCTACTGGAGCTTAGCCGCGAAATCGGCGACGTGGCTGACCTTCCCGACTTGGATGTTCGTTCTGCTAATCAGGACTACAACATGCTCGGGGGCGGCATCATTCAACGATCTTGCGTGCCACAAAGGGTCAGGGAATATGAGGGTCTTAATGAAGATTATGCCGCAAATGACGCAGGCTTTCATCTCGCCGGCGTAAGTCATACTCTTATCACCTCACTTTCATTTCATTTCTCGCTTTCGCATAATCGAATCTTTATGCTATTCTCGACAGATTTCAAGTATTCTTTATGGCTTAAGGAACCGATGCCGCAATGTCTCTAATGAATTGGAAAGCCGCGAGAAAGATCTCAAGCATGTTTGATCTGAGAGGGAGAAAATCAAGAAAAAGTTTCAAGATCGGGAATAATACATTGCTGCTCTGCAGGACGACAAAACCAAGCTTGAACAGACTGAGAAAGATCTCCGCCACGAGATGGAGGCCCAAAGGCTCAAGTTTGAAGAGCAAAACAAACTCTTGGCGGCAGACCTGGCGGCCACCATGGAACGCGATCTCAACAATAAAACCTTGATTGCCCAACTTCATGCTACAATAATAGAGAACAAAGCCAAGGCTGAGGCGGACGCCATGGAATTGTACGCCAAAGCTCTTATCCACTGCGTGCGTGTCGCAGCGGCAAGCTCTAGCGACATACAAGCTATTACCCATGACTTAATCGCTAAATGGGGATCTGAAACCATTTACAGTGATTTTTGTCGCTTGGGTCATAGCTTGGTTCCATACGAAGAGGACGAACTTAAAGAGCTCGCAGAGGAAGATCAACTTCTAGGAAAACCCGTCTGGCCGATTCCTTCCACTGCTACTCCAGATGCTCTAACTCTTTGGGTTGATCTTATCACCGAGAAGTTCAAGGCGCACAAGCAAGCCAAGGATGATGCCAAAGCCGGGCTAGCAGCCCAAACCGCACCAGATACCTCAGCCACCTCCAGCGACCATCATGATGATCCCGCTTCTTGAATACCTTGCTTTCTCAAACAATATTTTATTTGAATTTGAATTTGAATTTGGGTCTGTACTTAAACAATTTACTTTTCTGTCCTTTAACCCCTTTGCTTATCGCTTTTGGATGTCGTGGTTTGTGACTTAACATTAAAACTCTTTTGGGAAATCTTAGCATGCGGTTTATGCATGGCACTTTCTTTCAAATGTCGCGGTTTGCGACTTCATCTTGACTTTAACTTTCTTTTACAAATGTTACTTTAAAGCCTGCCTTGGTTACCTACATGTCGTGGTGCGACTTTAACTATTTTCTTGAATGCTCTTACTTTGCTTACTGTAATTTGTTTTAAATTTTAAATTTCGTATTTCGCCCCTTTTTGCTTCGATAGTTTATCGAAGACTCCTTTTCCCTAGCTTATCTATTTACATACTACTCCCTTCAAAAGAGTGAGGCTTGTCTTTAGGCAGCCTTACTCCATTGTTTGGGTTGTATGCGACAAACATTGCGCGGCCAAATCTTATGGCCGAAAACATTCCTTATAAAAACGTGATAAACCAATTTCTAGCTAGCGGCAACCGTTTTACATATACATCGTGAGAAATGAAACCCGCTTACCTCGTGCCTTACTTTCAAGTCGCCTACATGCCTGGTGCCATCGAGCCAGGTGTTTTCTCACCAAGGTCTACCCCACTTCGTTCTCGCCGAAAAGAGTCCGGGCTAGCATTTTATCAACTTTATCGCACAAGGAGTTCGGGATGCGAGCCCTTCGGATAGTTCGGGATGTAAGCCCTTCGGACAGTTCGGGATGTAAGCCCTTTGGACAGTTCGGGATGTAAGCCCTTCTTTAGCGGCAACCCTTCTGGCCGCCATCTTCAAGATTTAGCGGCAACCCTTTTGGCCGCCATCTTTAAGCTTTAGCGGCAACCCTTCTGGCCGCCATCTTTAAGCTTTAGCGGCAACCCTTCTGCCCGCCATCTTCAAGCTGTAGCAGCAACTCTTTTAGCCGCCATCTTTAAGCTTTAGCGGCAACCCTTCTGGCTGCCAAAAATCCGTCGCAAAAGGCATTTAGCGACGGATTAGCGATAGAAAAAATCTGTCGCTAAAACCCTTGTCGCTAAATATTAACGACAGATTTTTGGGCTGTCGTTAAAGTAACGACGGATATTTCCATCGCTAAAACTCAAAAATCCGTCGCTAAATGTTGAAGAGGAACGACAAAATTAATGTATTGGCGACATTAATAACGACGGATTTATCGACAGATATTTCTGTCGCTAAAATTTATTCCAAATTTTCACAATTTTATTAATTTTTTTAAATTTTCTTTTTTCAATATTTTTTATTTTTGATATACCAAATTACCAATGGATATTTCCGTCGCTAATTTGATATTTTTTATTAAAAATTTATATATATATATATATATATATATATATATATATATATATATATATATATATATATATATATATATATATATATATTGTGATTCAGTCCATAACTTTTATTATTCTCGAACAAGTCCTCCATGTTTCAGAAGTTACACTTTGCTCCTTGAATTTCTCTTATACTCAAATTAGTCTAATATATTTTAAAAGTTACACTTTGTTCCCTAAATTTCTCTTTTACTAAAACCAGTCCTCACATATTTCAAAAGTTACACTTTGCCCACCACCATCCATCCACCACCACCATCCATCATCATCACCACCACCACCACCAACAACACCAACACCATTCATAAAAACATAGAAACAAATTTTAGAGCTCAGTACAGGTACATCAGAAAACTGAAACGATTTCCAAGTTTAGAGGGTTGTCGACCGCCATCCATGTAAATAAATATAGCAAGAAGGCTTTTAAGTTAATAATATCTCTAGCCTTGAATTTCTTCAGCAAAGTAAAATGTGGTTGTCCTGTTTAGAAGAGCGTGATTTCATCCTAACCAAGACGACTTCGATGACTTCAGTTCCATCCTGTTTACGTATTCCTTCATAAACCATCGCCTGAAAGGTGGTTGGAGCACAGTCGGCAGCTTCTTTAGCCTCAAACGTAAGATAGTAATTCAATCCACCCACAAGTGACCATACTGCCTTCACATACTTGACGAATTCATAATTTCTATCATTCTCACTGATATATTTCTCAATGCTTAGCTTTGAGAAACGACAGACTTTGTGGTATACTTCATCATCCTCCTTCAACAGAGCAAAGTTACGGTGGAAAAGTCCCGGAATGTCATCTAGATCAAAACCACCACTGCTGACGATCTGGCTGCAGTAAATTATGATGTTCTCCTCGTCGAATTCAGTTAGCTCCTCATCGCTTGAGTAATCGATTACCTTCTGTGTTTCAAAATCGGAATTGAGACAACTATCTCCGTCGGAATCAAAGAGGTCAATCGATGCGAATTCCTTGAAGCTTTCATCGGAATTTGGTTCCTGTTCTTCGCTACTGCTCTCCAGACTCAAGTTCTCGAGTGTCTCCGGCAAAAAATTATCGCAGGGGATGATGAATTGAAGGGAGAAAGAACGAGAGAGTTGTGGAGAGAGAGATTTGAGGGAGGGAGGAAGGCGCAGAAGGAGTAAAGAAAGAAAAAAAATAGGGTTTTGCTATGATGAATTTGGACCATAGGATTGTGTGTGATTAATTGTTCAGATTGATTAAAATGTCAATCCATGTGAACATAAAACAACCAATCAAGTGAAAATGTGTTTGTGTTTCCTTGGACGAATTTGGACCATTAGATCTAATTATTTGTTATGTATTTAATGGTTAAGATTTTACTAAACCTAATGATCTATGTGAATGTTTGGGTTCAATGACTTATTGCCACCTCTTATTTTTATTTATTTATCATCAAAATTCTCTTTATGTTTATAATAATTAGCAAAAATAATAAATAACAAAAATTATAATATATCTTTCAAAAAACAATAATAATAAAATATAAAATAATATTACATAAAACTATACTTATTAGTAACTTTCAACCCCTAAACCCTAAATCACATATTGCCACATCTTATATTTATTTGTTTATCTTCAAAATTTTCTTGATGATTATAATAATTAGTTAATAAATTAATAATAACAATAATAATTTATCTTTCAAATATTTTGAACTTTTATATACTATACCCTATACCTTGTATCCTATACCTTGTACCCTATATACTATATTATATATACTATACCCTATACCTTTTATGAATATAAATAAATATTTTGAACTTTTTTAGTATTGAAGTTTTTTTTTTCAAAAAGTTATATAAAAAAAGTTAGAAAAAAACTAAACAAATGAAAGTATAATTGGTTATAGGGTATAGGGTATATATAGGGTATAAGGTATAGGGTATATATAGGGTATAGGATATAGGGTATAGGGTATATATAGGGTATAAGGGTATAGGGTATAGTGTATAGGGTATAGGGTATAGGGTACATGGTATAGAATACAGGGTATAGGGTATAGTGTATAGGGTATATGGTATAGTGTATAGGGTATAGTGTATAGTATAGGATATAGGATATAGGGTATAGGGTATAGGGTATAGTGTATAGGGTATAGGGTATAGGGTACAGGGTATAGGGTATATGGTATAGGGTATAGTGTATAGGGTATAGTGTTTAGGATATAGGTTATAGGGTATAGGGTATAGTGTATAAGGTATAGGGTATAGTGTATAGTGTATAGTGTATAGTGTATAGGGTATAGGGTATAGGGTATAGGGTACAGGGTATAGGGTACACGGTATAGGGTATATATAGGTTATAGAGTATAGGATATAGGGTATATGGTATATATAGGGTATAGGATATAGGGTATAGGGATATAGGGTATATTGTATAGGGTACAGGGTATAGGGTATAGTGTATAGTGTATAGTTTATAGGGTATAGGGTATAGGGTATAGTGTATAGGGTATATGGTATAGTGTATAGGGTATAGGGTACAAGATATAGGGTACAGGGTATAAGGTATAGGGTATAGGGTATAGTGTATAGGGTATAGTGTATAATATAGGGTATAGGGTATAGGGTATAGGGATAGGGGATAGGGTATAGTGTATAGTGTATATGGTATAAGGTATATGGTATAGGGTATAGGGTATAGGTATAGTGTATAGGGAATAGGGTATAGTGTATAGGGTATAGTGTATAGGGTATTGGGTATAGGGTATAGGGTATATGGTATAGGATATAAGGTATATGGTATAGGATATAGGGTATAGGATATAGTGTATAGTGTATAGGGTATAGGGTATAGTGTATAGGGTATAGTGTATAGTGTATAGGGTACAAGGTATGGGGTATAGGGTATAGTGTATAGTGTATAGGGTATATGGTATAGTGTATAGGGTATAATGTATAGTGTATAGGGTACAAGGTATAGGGTATAGGGTATAGGGTATAGTGTATAGTGTATAGGATATAGGGTATAGGGTATAGGATATAGGGTACAGGGTATAGGGTATAAGATATAAGGTATATGGTATAGTGTATAGTGTATAGTGTATAGTGTATAGGATATAGGGTATAGGGTATAGTGTATAGTGTATAGGGTATAGTGTATAGTATAGGGTATAGGGTATAGGGATAGGGTGTATGGTATAGTATATAGGGTATAGGATATAGGGTACAGGGTATAGGGTATAGGGTATAGGGTATAGTGTATAGTGTATAGTGTATAGGATATAGGGTATAGGGTATAGTGTATAGGGTATAGTGTATAGGGTATAGGGTACAGGGTATATGGTAAAGGGTATAGGGTATAGGGTACAGGGTATAGGGTATAGGGTATAAGGTTTAGGGTTTAGGGTATAGGGTATATGGTATAGTATATAGGGTACATGGTATAGGGTATAGGGTATAGGATATATGGTATAGGGTATAGGGTATAGGATATAGGGTATAGGGTATATGGTATAGAGTATAGGGACGGGTAAAATTCTTCAATTTTTATTTATAAATGTATAGTTTTTTTAATTTTTTTTAGGAATATAAATAAGTATTTTGGACATTTTTTAGTATTGAAGTTTTTTTCAAAAAGTTATATAAAAAATTTAGAAAAAAAATAAGCAAATGAAAGTATTATAAAGAAATCCGGGACGGGTAAAATTCTTTAACTTTTATTTATAAATGTATAGTTTTTTTTTTATTTTTTATGAATATAAATAAATATTTTGGAAATTTTTTAGTATTGAAGTTTTTTTCAAAAGTTATATAAAAAAAGTTAGAAAAAAATAAACAAATGAAAGTATAATAAAGAAATCAGGGACGGGTAAATTTTTTTAATTTTTATTTACAAATGTATAGTTTTTTTATTTTTTATGAATATAAATAAATATTTTGGACATTTTTTAGTACTGAAGTTTTATTCAAAAAGTTATATAAAAAAGTTAGAAAAAAACTAAACAAATGAAAGTATAATAAAGAAATCAGGGACGGGTAAAATCCTTTAATTTTTATTTATAAATGTATAGTTTGTTTTTATTTTTTATAAATAGAAATAAATATTTTGGACATTTTTTAGTATTGAAGTTTTTTTTCAAAAAATTACATAAAAAAGTTAGGAAAAAAAATTATTTTTTTTAAAAACAATTTCCGTCGCTAAATCCGTCGGTAATGTAAAAGAAAAATATTTTTTTATTTTTTATTATTTAGCGACAGAATATATTCGTCGGTAATTTATTTTTTTTAAATCCGTCGCTAAATCCGTCGCTAATTTTAAAAAGAAAAATATTTATTTATTTTTTATTTATTTAGCGACATAAAAAATCCGTCGTTAAAAATATTGTAATCCGTCGTTATTCTGTCGCTAAATCCGTCGCTAAAATGGGCGGGCTTTTTTGGCGCCAATATTGCGACGGATTAGCGACAGAGTCATGTCTGCTGCTAAAATCCGTCGCTAATCCGTCGCTAAATTCGTCGGTAGCTGTTTTTTTCGTTTTATTTTGCTTTCGTCGTTATTCAGTTGCTAATAGCGACAGAATTTGGTCCGTCGCTAATTTCCGTCGCTATTTGGCAATTTTCTTGTTGTGTGAATTTGTTTATCAACCTTTTTGATCAACGAACGTCGAGATTTGAGCCTAAAAGCAAGGTGAAACTCTGTCCAAATCATTCTTCAAAAGGTAATCTTCCTTTCATTTTACTTGTTCTAATTGATTGTTAGAGTGGTATAAATATATCGAATCTAGGATCGGCCTAGAGCCTCTCTAAATCATGGAGATAGTCTCGAAACAATCGATCCCACATTCCGTTTAATCTAATTAAATGGATGTTTTTATTTGTTTCTTTTTGAAAAAGTATTATTATTTGAAAACTCCCCTTAGCAAGATCGATCTTCGGATTGGGTGGATGCGGTGCTCCCTGAACTTCCAAATCCATCACTTAAGCCCCAAACCCAAATTTATATAAAAATGGTTTTTTCTATATTTTCCTCTTAATATAGGTGGCGACTCAAACAAATAAAATAAAAAGGAGAAAGAAATTCTGCAATCGCTACAGTTTGGCGACTCTGCTGGGGATCTTTTAAAATTAAAGTGGCTTAGACTTGCATCAATTAAGGGGGATTTTAAAAAAAAATTATTTTCTTATTCAGCTTCAGGCTAGTCCCGCACGAGACAACTCTATGTCTCACGCGAGACAAAGCCTCTGTAATCCGTTTTGTTTTCTGGTTTTCCTTGTTCGTTTTGAGATTCGAGATAAGATTCGAACTTACAAGGGGGATCCCAGATTACAGTACTCGCAGAGTTCTTTCATCTTAAGGCCTCCCTTAAGATGTAGGACTCGAAATTGTGATTTATCTAAGTTTTGATTCTTATTTAAATTGCGTGAGATTGGTTTTTTGATTTAAAGACCGGTCCATGCAGGATTCGAGAGTTGTAAATTAATCTATTTGTTCTCTCTCTCTCTCTCTCTCCTTTTTGTGGAACTACGACGGCCTGAGTCTTCGTAATTTGGGAGAAACGTAGGCAACCACTTGATGCGGTCATTATCTGTTTTTCTTTTAGTTTTCAAAAAAAAAACTCTCTATTTTCTCTATCACCTAGATTGACTCTCACACACGCGCACTCATGATTATAACTGTCATTGCACTACATACCTTGATAAACCCGGAATCCACACTAAGGACGGATGACGGTAATCACCTAATCGCCGGTCTCTCCGAAGTTGGATCATCCCACCTCGCGTCTTCAATCAACCTAGATTGTCATATAGCGAGGAGCCTAGCCTTCAGCCCTGCATAGCCTCATGCATCATATAGATTACTTCTCTAAGAACACTCCGTGACCGGTCGGTTTTGACTCGGAAATCTTTCTATGTCTTTGAACAAAATAAAGCTAATGTAAAATTGACCAATAAAGAAGGATTCGGAAAATTCCCTTCGGAAAAGAAAGTCCCTACGGAAAGAAAAGTTCCTTCGGAATGACCCTTTCGGAATTGTCCCTTCAAATAACATGAAAAGAAAAATCCTTCAAATCAATTTTACATGGCTTTATTTTACAAAGAACAAATTGATTACTTAGTCGTTAGGTTTGGATAAAGACCTTAGAAACCCCTCAAAACGGATTATCCGTTCCGACCAAAATCTAGGTCAAATAAAAATCGACTTCCAGTGTGATTGTCTCGCGCGAAACTACCTGTTCCGCGCGGGACAAAGCTTCTGTTTGATGTGCTGAGCCTGAAACCTTTAAGCCTTCTTCCGATCTGTTGGGGCTAGATTTGATCTTGACACAGTCTCTGCACTTTTCCTTCAATTTTTCGGAGCTACACTCAAGACTCTCCCAACACAATGTCCGTGGAAGAGTATCACCCCTACTACGTCACCAAAAGGGATCTCGAACAGCCAAATCTGTCAGACATGACCAAGTCACTCATTGTTGAGATGGAACACGTGGAAGGATGGAAAGAAGCCTTCGAAGTACCTGCCACAAGGATTGCTAAAGATTTTAGAAAGATGGAAGCTGTTAACCAACCCTCCATTCAAAAAGAGCTAAGTGACATCAAGACCCAGCTTGCCAGTGCCCTGCAACAAATTGAAAACAATGATGCATGGTATGATTTGGAAGGATCCATCCAAGCCAACAAAACAAAAATGCTAATCAAGGAACTCGAAGAAGTCAAAAGTGAACTCAAGGCTATGACTCAGAAATGCAATGCACTTGAAGCTCATATAGAGGACGATGTTGATGAAAGAGTTAAGTACTGCCTCAGTACTCTCTACCATGATTTTAAGGAACAGATGGAAGAAGACTACCTGACGCGCCCCGACCCGTAGACCTACTTGGCCACGTGCCGCGACACGTACTGAAGACGCCTTTTAAAGAAAAAATTTCGAAATATACTTTCAAAATGTTTCACTTTCTAAACCTGTTTAACATTTCAAAACTTTACTAACTTACTACACAAACTTTAACCATTTAACTTCAACTTAACTCACTCCACATTTACACCATTTACAATCACACACTTATTTACAAACCAAGGAACCTAGTTCCCAAATGAAAAATATTTACAAAACCATTTTGAGTTGCAAAATAAGGATACATTAAGACTATGAATACTACCCAAGGTCATACATTTACATATTGTATCCTTACCAAACTTTCCTCAAAAACCAACTTGGCGCCCTCTCAATACTCAGCGCGTCCTAGCCCCTCACCCGGCTCTATCTAAGAAAGCAATGAAAGGACGGGATGAGAAAAATCTCAGCAAGTTATTATATATGCAACAAGATGATATGCAATCACATTAAGAAGCATATAATAATAAGTCATGTATATCACATTCTTATAACACAAAGAAAGATATATCCATACATATAACAATTAAGTGCAATAATATAACACTTAGAAGGATACTGAGCTAAGGTTTCATCCTGCAAAAGGATATCCCGATCCAAGCAGCAACAGTTGTTGAAGAAACGGTTCCGAAACCAAACATAGTAACAACAAGAGGGACTATGACACAAAGTCATATTCAATAGTGCAACTAGACTTCCCTTGAGCCAGTTCACTACCCCCAAACCATGGCCAATGGCAGGGCAAAACGGGAACCGGTGTATGGATTATAATGAACTCGGCTAGTGTGCCATTATAAGCTCATAACACTGCCCACAAACAAGTACCAGCTGGATTTCAAGTATAAGCACAGTAATTAACAACTTGCTTAACCAATCAATGTATGATTCCAAAGTAGGGAACCATACAATTAAAGCATATCAAAATGATAGCAACAAGATAACAAGTATCCCTCAATAGTAGCACTAAGGCTAATTCATCCTTGAATCAATTCAATGAACTTAGGATTCCAAAGTAGGGAACCCTAAGCAAGCACTTCACAAAGATGTTAAACAATGCATAAGGTGTAACACATAAGAACTACACACTTATTAAAGTCATTCAAGGATGTATCAACAATAGTATAATGATAATACCCAAGTTAGGTTCAATAGATCCAACCTACTTTAACCAATCATTTAAACATATTCAAATGATCACAATTGAAATGTAAATACTTCCTTTTGTTATTCATACCTTGTACTTTGATTGTAGTGTTCCATTGATTGGAATATAAGTGGTAAAATTGAACCTACATGGCTTTGAAATTCATTTCCCAAAACTGGCCAGGGCACGACTCGTGCCCCTTTGATACCCCTCTAGAACCAGTCGTCCAAGTAAGGTCACGACTGGTCACGACTGATGGGCACGACTCGTGCCCTCTGCAGATTTGAAAAAACAGAGCTGGACTTCAGCTTTGGTCCCAAAACAATTTCAAGTTTTCTTTGTACCAACTTAACCACAATATCAAAAGCCATGTTCCAGTCCCATGCAACCCAAAAGGATTATAAAAGAGTTCCAACATGACCCAAATCCATTCTTTTCCTTTTCTAACACATCCAAACCATTTCATTTTTTCCAAAAATCCATTGTTGACCCTTTCAACACCAAGTTCATTTCCAAGTTAACCAAAAACACATTTTTCCATTCCCTAAACTCAGAAAATAAATTTCAAATTCTCATACAACCTTGAACAACATAACTACATGATTTATAATACTAAATGGACATAATTTCTAGAAAATATAATAACTTACATGAAAAATAATATGAAAATTTAGGAACTTTGATCGGATAGAAATGAGCTCCTTCTTCTCACGAACACCCCGAAACAAATGTATCGAAGAAAGTATTTTTCTAGAATTATTTATGGATTTTTAGGTTAAGAGGTTAGGGTTTGGGAAAAGGACCTTGGATGAACATGAATGAGCTGAGATTTTCTTTCCTTGTTAAAATGAAACACTCTTACAAATTTTTGCCATGGATAATAATCTACTTCCACCTAACCCCCTTCAACTATCCAACCCTCCCCACTACTAAAACCCTTAAAATGCCCTAATTACACTCAAGCACCTTGAACATTAATATAATTCCTACTTATTTTTAAAAAGTTACATTTTAACTACTTACTTCTAATATTTTCATTAAAACATTAAATAATGATTTTTATTTTATTCATATTTTTAAAATAGCATGTAACTCATAAAATACCAATTAACACATAATTTATACAATTAAAATACAACACATAATAATATGAAATGCACTTCTATATATGATTAATATGACTCGAAATAGAACCTAGAATTAGGGTCGTGACACTACCGCTCTCATCACAACACCTTTGTGCAATACTATGAGGCCTACATCCGAGACCTCTATGCTCAATTGACTAAACCGATAAAAGGAAGGACCTACACTGACATCGAAAGGATCTCGCTCGGTAACCTTTTCAGAAGCATCCACAAAGATGGGAAAATAGGCCCAATGGAGGGTTACCAACCTAAGAGGGAAGGACGAGCTCCACACCTTTATTGGTATTATCATCAGTGCCATTGCCACCATACAGATGATTGCTCAAATTTGAAGAACGCAGTCCAAGATTTGATTGACAATGGCACCATCAGAGTTGCCCCTAGCGACGGCATAGTTTGGAAGAGTTAGAGCAATGAGAGTTTTTTCCTTTTCAGTCATTTTACTTTTACTTGCAAGAAAGACAAATAGTGTTTTAGTTTCAATTTAGATACTACTTATCTAAGATTCCCATTTTGTGGACAAGAGTATCAGTTTTTCATAATAATAGTTTAGTTGGTACCTCTTCTTGTCTACAACATAGCACTTCCGACTACTTGTTCAATGGTTTCGAAATTGAGAAGGATAGCGAGGTGGCGAACTGGAATTTGTCAAGGCAAGATATGTCGCACGACAGGACAAGCCTTAACCATTTTCCTTCTAGACACCTGCAAGGTGGCAGATTCTAGAATGTCCTTTCCAGCGAGGTCCTGCCTGGAATTTTAATTCCTTGCAGGTCCTTCCTTCCTTGGAAAGCTTGGAAAAGTTCCCGAATAGCCCCTGAACTTTATGAAAGTTCGGGGAATTGCCGGGAAACTTAACCGGAAGGCATGAGCCAGATTTGGGTACTTACAGAAGCCCCTCGGCAACGGCACTTGCAGGCCAAGTAGGGTTATCGATAAAAAGGATCCAATCTGGAAAACTATCGAGATGGATTGGGTGACCAAGGAGGTCGAGTGGCTGAACCCAAAGCAGGCTACCTACGTATCCCGGAGGAATCAAGCCAGATCGTAGTTCGAACAAGTGAGAACTTACGGTGCCTCAAACTGAAGAAAGACCGAAATGGTCAAGTGGCTGGAACTTTAAAGAAAGGATTCCTACATATCCCTAGGAGGGAATCAAGCCGGATCGTAGTTCTAACTAGTGACTATCGAGGGGAATTCGCCCAGTGATTGTGACAAGAGGGACAGACCCGAGGATTTTTTTGGTGAAGAATGGGAAGGACCCGATGGGTTTTGTAAAGAAGCGGGAAGGACCCGAGGGTTTTTTTAAAGAAACGAAAAGGACCCGAGGATTTTTCGTAAAGAAACGGGAAGGACCCGATGATTTATTTATAAAGAAGCAGGAAGGACCCGATGATGATTTTTTAAAGAAACGGGAAGGAACCAATGATGATTTTTAAAGAAACGGGAAGGACCCGATGATGATTTTTTAAAGAAACGGAAAGGACCCGATGATGATTTTTTTAAAAGAAACGGGAAGGACCCGATGATTGTTTTTTAAAGAAACGGGAAGGACCCGATGATTTTTTTGTAAAGAAGCGGGAAGGACCCGATGGTTGTAATTATTTGAGAAATAGGATGGAAAATGCCAGGGGCAAAATAATAAAACGGGCCACAGGGGCAAATTTGTAAAATTGGACCACAGAAAAAAATTATAAAATTGGGCCTACAGGGGAAAAAATTATAAAATTGGGCCTACAGGGGCAAAAATTATAACATTGGGCCTACAGGGGCAAAATTGTAAAAACAAGCCACATGGGCTAAGTATGTCGCACGACGTAGTGCGCCCTGTGAACAGTCCCTTTTAAATTCCAACAGTCGTCATTTTCGACTCTCAACTTTGGGAGGGAGACGAACAGAGAGAAGGGAAAGAGAGGAGATAAGCAAGAAACCGATAGAGGAATCAAGAGAAACCAAGCAGTTCGAGTCCGAATCAGTTGGAAAAATGCCTCCTAGAATGTGTCCTACCAAGAAGGCTCCACAACACGCCGAGTTGGCTGCTCGACGGAAGGGAGTTCAGAGGAATCAAAGGCCTTTCATTTCGCAAGCTTCAAGAGGAGAATTTTACCCACAGCTCAATGAACACACCTCCGCTGCTGAGAAAAAATATGTGGTATGCTTCTATCAGTAACCCTTGTTAGGGTTGAAAAAAATAAAATTTTTATTTGGATGAAACTGATTGGAATTTGATTTTTCAGACTAAAAATGAATTAACCAACCTGAACTTGCATGTGGATAATGAACTAATTGTATGGATTGAACTAGGAAATATGATGATAAATGCATATTCTACATTTAACCTATTTTTATTTGAAAAAGGATGAGACGGATTCAAAATAAATGGCAGTTCTTTTGATAAAATTGGGACAAATAAAGAAGAAAAATAATGAAATATGATGGGCATTAGGACGTACCCAAAGAATGATTTTTATTTTGCTATCATGACATGCTTTCAAGAACAGAATGAATATTCATACCTGTGCTGTGTTTACCTGCAGGGATTGCGCACCAGAGGCTCTCCAGAGGTGATTAGTAGGCTATGGGAGAGCTTACCGGGTAGCCAGGAGCAAATACATTTGCCTAATAAGGGCATGGTCTACATTGCTGGGTTGGGGCGATTCTTCGAGATGGCGAAGGCCATTGGAGACACACAGAGGAGTGTGGAGCTAGTGAAAGCGTTCAGGGAATTTTGGTGGGAGACTACTCACTCGTTCCATTTCTCCTGGGGCGAGGTGACGGTTACACCATATGACTTCGCAGCCATTACAGGATTGCCATTTACTGCTGAGCCCCTTTATGTTGTTGAGCCCATACTTGCTGTTGAGCCCCAGCCTCTTGCTGATGCAGACTTCATGGGCTTACTCGGTTTCGTTCTCCAGGACAAGAAGGAGAATGGATACGAGCTGGGTGAGCTTCATGGTCGGATTGGGGAGCAGAGTAGAGACTATCCTGTTGTTTTTGATGATTCTACTGAGAGCCGACTGAGAGCCGAGAGATTGGCGATAGCTTTTGTATGGGTGGGTTTTTCCGATATGATGTTCATCAACAGCGCGCCTACTGCCCTGATTTCACTGTTGGAGCTTCTGAGAGCTTGGGATGCTGTGGGGAACCTGTCCTGGGGCGAGGCAGGTTTAACTGAGATGTATTTGGCTCTGGATGACGTCAGCAGGGGGAAGGCGATGCACTTCAACTGCTGTCACATGGCCTTTGAGGTATTCTCTCATTTTAACTTCTTCTTTTTTGCACATTTCACTCTGTCATTCCCTATCATCATTTCCTCCATTTTGACTTTTTCCTCTTCCTTTCAGGCTTGGGCTTATGAGGTCTTTGGCTACTATGCATGGCAGATCCAGGATGAGTTTCCTGCCACCACTTTCCCTGCTCTTAGACGGTGGGCGAGGGATGCCAGGAGACAGACCAGGACGGATAGTGTGAGGTGCAGGATGACGGCTTCGTATCAGGACACCCTGCTATGCTTGAGAGGGACTCCTCAGAGATTGAGCTTATTTCCCTGGACTGGCCGATATGATGACCATGGTTTGGATTATGCTGCGCACTTGACAGAGTGTCGCAAGCTGCTAGTGGGTTTGTCTGGGGATGCTCTATACTTGGGGGAGAGAGTCCATAGACAGCATGGGCCGGACAGGATTGCTCAGGTTCCTGTTGATCCTCCATAGGAAATGTGGTTCCCTCAGAAGTTAGAGGATTTGGCCACTTTAATCCAGGGTGACGGTGCTTACAATCATGTTGAGGAGGGAGGTGACTACACTGCGTATGTTGCAGAGAGGCTATGGTCACCGTAGGTGATAGCAGGGCGTGGTGATCAGAGTGCAGGACCGTCATCTGGATATGTAGCGAGACCCCCTTTGCCTCCTCTATACTTTGACTATCAGGACGGTGATCACATGAGGCGAGCTCCCCTTGACATGAGTCGGATTCATCCTCACTTCCTGCTCCCTGAGGGCTCTAGATTTGTGAGTGTTTACCTTTTCTTCTTTAGTACTTGCATCTGTTAGCAACCTTTATATTGTCACGACATGTCTCTTAATTTCTTTCGCTGTTTGATTGTATCAGGTCTTAGCTGAGTCTTGACGCTTTGCTAGAGCTTACACGGTAGCTTTAGACATGATCGAGCAGCTACAGAGGAGTGCTCGTTTCTGGAAGGAGCGGTGTATATCCCAAACTTCAGATGATGACTCCTCTCCTAGCCCGCCGGAGAGAAAAAGGACTCGAGTTGACATGGAGATAAGCGGACGGAAGAAATATCGGAGCAAGAATGCATCATACACTTCTTCCAGCTCAGAGGACGATAGTGACAGTGATGATGATGATCTTCCAGTTGACCCGCACGAGCTTGAGTCTGATGTTGTTCCTGCCGCTGATGAGTTCTATCGGGTGGATCCTGTAGCTTACCAGGCTCTTGCTGATGACCCGGACCATGTGCTGACAGAGGAGGAGGATGATGGATAGGGAGGAGATAGTGAGGAGGATGATGATGATGATGATTCGGGGTAGCCTCTTAGATCAGATTATAACTTTTTGATTATTGTACTCTTTGAGAAAACACACCCTAGACTATTCTATTTTTCTATGCACCTCTTTTGTACAAGATCAGACTTGTATATACATTGTTAGCTCTCTTTATTGCATAAGTCTATCTTGAGAATGGAAAATGGAATGATGATGGTATGGTAGATGGCTTGATTGAATGGTTTGAATGGATTCATGGTTTGTATATGTACCGGGTGAGTGTGTATATGTATATGTGTATATGGGATGAATGAACCCTCCCCCATGCATTTGAGAAGTGGACGGATGATGGTTGCAGCAATTGACAAGTCGGGGAGTGCCCTAGGGAATGCAGAATGTTGCAGTTCACTGATGTCTGATGTTGGCTAAAGGTGTCGCACGACCTAGTACGCCATGTGGCTAGTTTTGTCGCGTGACATAGGTATCCTGAACTGTACTTACAGAACCTTTGGAATTGGACTGGAATTGCCGACACGGGTTAGAATTGGGTGACTAAGGAGGTCGCATGGCTGACCCTACTGGGGAATGGCGAAGAGAAACTGGTCCCTTTCTATGAAGACAGAAATGAGGTGACCCAGGAGGTCAAATGGCTGATCTTACTGGGGATATGCCAAATGAAGAGAGTGACCAATGTGGTCAGATAGCTGGACTTCTTGAAAGGCCATCTCACCACTAAGGGGTGATGAAGGAAATGGGTGACCACTGCGGTCGGATGGCTAGACCTTTATGAAAGTTTTATGCACCATTGAGGAACGGTGAATGGAAGGGGTGACCACTGCGGTCGGATGGCTGGACCTTTATGAAAGGCTACCTACGTATCCCGGAGGAATCAAGCCATGGTCGTAGTTCAAGTCTCACTAGATAGTTAGGAACATGTCTAGGATCCTTGAGATTTTGGCGATTAATGGAGGAGTCACCTTAAGAAACTAAAGCTTACGTCTCTATCGAGGAGATAGAGGTAGCTAAGGTTGGAAAACTAAAGCTTACTTCGCTATTTAGGAGATAGAGGTAGCTAAAGTTGAAAAACTAAAGCGTACTTCGCTATCAAGGAGATAGAGGTAGCAAAAGTTGGAAAAACTAAAGCGTACTTCGCTATCAAGGAGATAGAGGTAGCTAAAGTTGGAAAAACTGAAGCGTACTTCCACTACAACAAAAAAGGGCTTTGACAACGTTTTTTAAACGTTGTTAAAGACCTTTGACAACGTTTATCAAAACGTTGTGTCATCCACCGTTGTCTTAGGTCCCAGTTTAAGACAACGTTTTTTGAATGTTGTAAAAAAGGTCATTAAACGTTGTAACCAGGCTAATGACAACGTTTATAAAAACGTTGTAGTAAGTATATTGACAACGTTTTAATAAAACGTTGTAATAATAAAATGACAACGTTTATAAAATGTTGTAAAACATATTAAGACAACGTTTATAAAACGTTGTCTAAATTCTTAAGAAAATGTTTCTTTAAACGTTGTCTAAATATGTTTTACAACGTTTTATAAACGTTGTCATTTTATTATTACAACGTTTTATTAAAACGTTGTCAATATGAATAATTCAAAAAAAAAATTCCCCTCCATGTTTGACAACGTATTGTAAACGTTGTCTTAATGCTTTATACAACGTTTTCAAAACGTTGTTAAAGTGAAAAAAAAATTATTTCCCCCCCCCCCAAATTCACATATGCCCCCTGCAATTTAGACACCTATAGTCATTTCATTAAAAGCATCCATTCAAGCACTGTTGAACTATAAAAATATGATACAATTGCAAACACGAACAAAGTTTAAGCACAATATACATTTATTACAAGAGATATAGCTAGACAACAAATAAAAAAGTGTATCAGCACCATTCAAGCACTACTGCCGAACTAAAGTGAGTTTTCTATTCACTGTGGTAGCCAATGAGGGCCGAGGCTTCTTTGTTCAAGGAGATGGCAGCCACAACTAAATTGTGCAATAAGTCTGAATATGCACAAAAAAAAGTGCATATTTGTACAAGAAACTTAGTCTTACTACATTTTCAACCAACTCACCATACTGCCCGGTCTGATCCGGCAAGATAACGATGTAATATGCTAAGTTAAGTTGTTGCTGTGCTTGACCATATCGTCCCTTGACCTTGAGAAGTTAAATCCAAAACCTGATACATTTCCTTCAGCTTCAAAGAGATTGTATTAAATCCATCCATGAACTCGTCTAACCTGTACATTGTAACCAAATAAGTTCATGAAAACAATACTTGTAAACCAATTTCATAGAAATATTATCAGAAAGAAGCTATTTTCCTTTTCTTTCTCCATTCATCGTATTGCTTCTTTGTATCATCGCGTTCTTGAGTTACCATATTAAGCTCTTCTACTCGTTCATTGTACAGGGATACTTTCTTTCGGTATCTGTCATTGATACAAATAAGAAAAAAGAATAGAAAACCCATAAAAATGAATGACCTTCAAATGAAAGGAAATGCATACTCTGCAATTGAATCAAGATTTGGATTCATCTCCTTCAACTGTGCTTCAAGCAGTGCCACACTTTCAAGGGACCTCTTAAGGTCGGACTCTTTTGCAAGAGACTCGTCTCCAAGTGTAGCTTGAAGCTTTTCTGGGTCCACTAGATTTTTTTTTATTCTAAGGATTGACTAGAGACTCTTTCCCAGTTTCATGATACTTGAGCTGAAGCAGACGAAGAAATTAATTCAATATTTGTTGCCATGAAATGGTGTATTATCTAAGCAGAATAAACAGAATACTTACAGATGGAGGAGGAAGGACCCGTGCCTCAACAGACACCATTGTGGGCCTCACTTGAATCCCAAATTCCTTATTCGCAAGTTCATCTTGATTGTAGTTGTTGCTATTTACCATCTGTGAGCACAAGTGAAATTCATCGGATGGTGCTCTAGATTCGGATAAAGTAACCATATCAGTAACACACCCAACATTCATCAATCATCACAATAAAGTAAAAATAGAGGGAGGGAGTTATACAAAGGTATACCAAACAACTGAGATCTCTCGAAATCCAAGTCCAAGTATTCCATCTAACTTGGCTGCCAAAAATGTGATGCCTGGCTCGCTGGTCACTTCCATGAACAAAGACCATGTTATATCAGCAAATTAAAGTAAACCAACTACCAAATTGCTTCCAAGAGAGTTCAATAGAAATGTACAGGATTCTAAAGGTTTGCTTACCTATTTTTCCAGCCCTCCAATGTCATTGTAGTCTTCAGTAGGAGGTTTTTATAGATCCATCAAATGTTTAAAATCTGCAATACCCGATATAGAATGAGCAAAAATTACAACTCCAATTCATATGGATCTGACAGTGATAAAAGAAGCGAAGTAGTTTCCGATTACGATGACTCGGATAATACAGAAGGGCACATGCCAGGAATGAAAAGAAAGAGATCCAAGGGGCAACTATCCTTTGGGAAAGGAAAAGTAAAAAGCTAGCAAAACCAAGTTTATTGGTGGAGGATCAAAAACTCTTTTACAATCATCATTTCAAGAAAAAACAAAAAATAACACGATGGATTGGATTAAAAATTAAATTGAATTGAAATAATGTGAGCGAGAAATCTACCTCTTCCTCCTGACCTATGAGTAGACAGCTTAATTGATACTCTCTGGGTACTCGTTTTCCATGAATCGGAGACCAATGTCTGATTATGCTGTAATCGGAGACTAGTCTCCGATTCATAGAAATCGATTACCCACGGAGTATCAACTAAGCTGTCGACTCATAGGTCACGAGGAAGAGGTATGTTTCTCGCTCACATTATTTCAATTCAATTCAATTTTAATCCAATCCATCGTGTTAATTTTTGTTTTTTCTTGAAATGATGATTGTAAAAGAGATTTTGATCCCCAACCAATAAACTTGGTTTTGCTAGATTTTTACTTTTCCTTTCCTAGGATAGTTGCCCCTTGGATCTATTTCTTTTCATTCCTGGCCTGTGCGCTTCTGCATTGTCCGAGTCATCCTAATCGAAAACTAATTCGTTTCTTTCATCACCGTCAGAACCATCTGAATTGGAGTTATAATTTTTGCTCATTCTATATCGGATAAACGATAGAGGTGATAGTGGGTCACCTTGTAATAGAGTAGTTGTTCCCTTGTAAAACTCTCCTAAATAGCTGCAAGTTGCTGTCAAAAACCAAAGGTGCTCAGAGCCTTAATGTCAAGGCAGGGGACTTGGAACTGTTATAGAAACATACCTACAGAAAGAATGCAAAATCTTGATGAAGAAAGAAAAGGAGTGTCTTCTTATTTGAGTTTAACAAAAAAAACCTCGTGTCTAGGTTATGCCTTGTCTTATAAACAGAAACCCTAATGTCAAGGCAGGCATGCTTAAGAAATTTTTCTACGAAATTATATGAACTAATTCCATAGATGTTCAACCTAGATCCAGTCCACGCCTAAACCACAACCCTAGATCTCCCGTCTTAGCTGAGCCCCCGATACCCTTCCGTCGTCGGCGAACCTTCCAGTAAGCTGGTTCGCTTTCTTCTTCTTCTTTTTTTTTTTTTGAATTTCTGCTCCGTTTTCTTTTTTGTTTTGAGTTGAATTAGTTTATGTTGGAGTTGGGTTAGTTTAATTTTGAGTTGGATTAATTTTGAATTTCTGCTCCGTTTAATTTTGAGTTGGATTAATGTTGGAGTTGAATTTCTGCTCCGTTTAATTTTTGAGTTGGATTAATTTTGAGTTGGATTGTGATTGGTTATTAATTTGTTGCAGAGATGGTGATGGTGCTAATAGTATGAAGAATGAAGAAGATTGCAAAGGCCTGGTTAATGGAAAGTTTCAACTGCCCCCTCCCCTAATTTCCTAAACAACCCATCTATTTTGTACATTCTTGAATCATGGCCATGGATCAAACCATGGCCTCCCCATGGACAATGCTGAAAATTTTCACCCATTTGGCGTTCATGGCCATGGATCAAACCATGGCCTCCCCATGGACAATGCTGAAAATTTTCACCCATTTGGCGTTCATGGCCGTGGATCAAACCATGGCCTCCCCATGGACAATGCTAAAAAAATTCACCCATTTGGCGTTCATGGCCATGGACAAAACCACGGTCTGCCCATGTTATGCGCAGATCCACTCGAATCATTGTCACTTGAAAAGATTGCAAAGGCCTGGATAGGTTCCTAGATCCTAAATATTTATTCTCAACACCATTTCCTCTAATGACCCTATGTAATTAGGTAGTTATAGCATTTGTCATTATATCGCTCCAATAAATTCATAGAATATAAAAAGCACAAATCAGTTCTAGCAACATCAAAAAAGAAATGCATCTGTAAGTTATTGCGTAAATAGCTGACCTGTAGCGCGTGTAATCCCCAAAAACGTAATCCGTGCTGCATCTGCGAAGATTTCAAGAGCTGCAATACTGCAATGTGCATTACATGTATGTGAATGCAACACATAATTAGAAGAGTAATAGATAAAAGTCCAAACAGAGTTTCTGAAATGTGCATTACTTGTACGATATAAAAAATGCAGATCGTGTCCATTCAATTTAAGGGCCTGCAAGTGTAACATGTTTTATTAGTAATGAACAGTATATATGATTTATATACCCGACATACCTTTCCCCTCCTCCTTTATCCGGGCTTGGGACCGGCAATGCAATATACAACAATTGCATTGGCGGAGTTAAAAAGGGGTTAGTTGAATAGAAATGTAGAACAGTTTATAAACAAACACAGGTGCCTAATCCACTTACTCTGTACCAAATTATCAGCCCACTTCCTCTGTACAAAATTCATCAGCAAACTTAGTATACAAACCATGGCAATATCTTGGGCATCAAAACAGAGTTTCTGAAATAAAAGTACAAAATAAAATTAGCATTGTCTTAATTAAAAGAAGTGAGTTCCTTGGGCCATGCGACCGTACTCCCAACTGTATCTGAGATGACTGACATAAACGAGTTAGACCTCCACAATTCAGCACTAGGAATCAAAGCTACCTGAACCCAAACCTTCCAAGCATCATTTCCAAGCGGAACACTGTGAACCATAGCATTAGGATCTGTGTCAGCAATCTTACCTTCTGCAACCACCTGTTTTCGCCAATCTAATAATTTACATTTACGATCAACGACAATGACACTTGTTAAATCATCTCTTGAATTCAAACCATGGCAATCACGAACATTAGAGCTACCATTATATGATGGGGGAGAGGGTGACTTCCCATTCAAATGATCCCTTGAACCAACACTATGGAGACGGGGAGAGGGTGACTTCCCATTCAAATTATCCCTCGAACCAATGCTATGCAAACGGGGAGAGGCCATGTTTGAATTTTCTTTCTCCTTTGAAGTGAATCCCTAGAAACAATGACAACTTAACATGTAAGTGAAAACTATAAATAACTCTAATAACAATGTGCTTGACTAAAAAATACTTGCCTGCATACGCATAAATTGTCGCATCTCCGCCATTTCATCCTCTAAATGTTGGAACTTCTCCATTTTTATTCGGTTAAAACTTGATGCTCTAGTTCGTGGACTTTCTTTGAACTATTCATGTGGATACCTATTTTAGATGGGGTAATGCCAAATCCCATCCCTCTAACTCTTCCGTTTCTCTTGGGTCCGAGTGTTTTAGACAGTGCATCCTCACTAATTGATGTCGAAGGGGAGGTTTGAGAGGCTGTGATCTCTTGTATTTTACTCTTGAAAATTAGTAAACAAACAAGTATTAAATGATAGATTAGTCAAAATAATGAAATAAAAGAGTGGCATTTTGGGACGGAGGGAGTAATAAAATTAAGTATGATTTAGTTGAAATGTCACTTACCACACAATCGGCAATAAATGGAGTTGGTATTTCACCATTCTTTTTTGTGTGTGCTTTACACCACACATCTTCTCTCCTTATAGCCATTTCTGGATTCTCCTTTCTCTTAAAAGAATAAGCACTATTTTAATTGAAATACATAAATGAAAACAGTAATAATGTACTCCCTCCGTCCCACTTTACTTGATACCAAAAAAGTCAATATGGTATCACGTGAGGTGGGACGGAGGGAGTATGAATTTATAGAAAGTTACCATGTCAGCCTCTAGTCGAGCATACCCCTTCCTGCTCATTGTATGTGGGGCATGATTGTTTGCCCTAATCTCCTTATACTTAGAGCTCTTCAACTACACAATTTTTTTATGTAAGAAAAAAAGTATTGGATATAAAGAAAGTACTTAAAAAAAACTGAATTTACCTTGAATTCATTTGATAACTTTTCTTTGACAAAAGTGTTCCACTCTTCAAGAGATATGTTGTCCGGTTTAAGGGATGCAAATCTTGAAACTTTATCTCCCATTTTAGATGCATCTCTAAGAGATTCTATCAGCTTTGATTTTGATTGCCTCCAACGAGTTCCCATTTGTTGAATAATAAGAGTCTCGTGCGTGTCATCCATCTTGAATCTCCCCTATATAAACATCATAGGAAAAAAAAAGGTAAACATGTACACTTGAATTTTTATGTTAGAACTCAATAAGCTATATTATCATTACCTTAACACATGTCCACAAATCTTTCTTTGTCTGTTTCTCAACTTTCCTCCAATCATCAATATTGAATGGTACAAACTGTCGTGCTAAAGCACCCAAAAATGAAGATAACCACTCGGATTGCTCACCTATGGGTTGTCCTCTTTCATTGAACTCCACCTCAATTAGTTTCGTCGGATTTGAGTACAAATCTCTCAACCTTGTTGGACCTCTTTTTCTCTTTCCCAACACTTGTTGTTCCTCAACCGACTGCTCTTCGGCTGGATTTTCATTACGAACTTCAGTAGAAACACGAGGAGGAGACATTGTTTCCATATTATGGTCAGGAGAGGGATTTGACCCTCTTTCAGAAATCCGAATGCCTTCATTTCCTTTTTGTTGCGAAATTGCAACCGATGCTAATTGTAATTTCTTCAACCGCTTGGCCCCCTTTCTTGAACTCTGCATAGATCAGAAATGAGACATAACAAGCACTCCCATAATATTTCCCATAATTTCTTTTAAAAAACTGATGGTTAGTTATGCATATGGACAAAATGTGTAGATTACTCTTGCGAAGTAAGGAGTATGTTTTTAGGATATGCTGGTTAGTTATGCATATAATGCTTATTAACTGTATGCTGTTAGCTTATACCTTCAGTACCAAAAATGCTTTATCTCCATTTCTAGGGCTCGAAACGACGAATCGATTTTTTTGCTTGAAAGTAGACACATAGTTCTTTCAAACGACTACTTTTACGCCTTCTAGAACCTTCTAGATCAGAACAGTTTATTCGTCAAAGATGACTGAAAATCTGGTTTTGAAGAATATGTCTCTGCTGACCCTTTTTTCTCTATAATATTCCTCAGTAGGTTCATTTACTGATTAAATTTGAGCATCTAAAGCTCAAGGACCTGATGGTGCTGTTTGGGAATTCTTCCATTTTTCTATTTTGTAGGGCTCAGTAGACATCCTTCAGAAATACCCTGTTCCGGAGTACGATATATGGTTCATTAAATTTTCCTATGATTTCCACTACAATGCAGCGCCTAGTTGAGAAAGTGTGCAGTGATTGGAACTATTTCTCAGGTCTGAATCTAAACAAAGATGTTCTCATTTTGCTTTTAGACAAGTCATGTCAGGTGGATTTAAATTGAACACATGTAATAAGTAGACAGTCCGTTAATTAGGTAACACATGTAAAATCATTATGATAACACTAAGTCTTACCTGTGTCCCATCATTACCCATTGTGACCAAGTCGTCAATAAACTTTGATACAGCTTTCTAAAGATCTTCCTCCACCTCAGCCTCCACCTGTTATATCGAAGAAACTTAATCATTAAATTTTGTATATATGCTAGCACAAGTAATGTAATAAACAAATATAATGACACTATAATTTAAGAATATAATCATAGATCCAAGAAAATCAATCAAATAATTAAATATACCACTTTGTCATTACATCCCACTCTTGCGCAAGCACTATCTAGGTCATCATTGGTTTTATCAAGCAAAGCTACATCAAGTGGGTTATACGACAATTCATCATTCTCATCATCACTCTTATCATAGATTCCCATATCATGATAGCCCCTTGGTAGTGGTCTGACAACAACTTCCCAATTAGATGTTTTGCTTTCTCTCCAATAGAACACTTGTTAGGCTTGTGCTGCTAGTATGAAAGGATCTCCTTTAAATTGATCTTGAAATTGAGCAAAGTTGACTAATGTAAATCCTTCTTCAACCTTCACTCCACGATAAATATTTGCCCAATCACACTTAAATAAGGGAATCTGAAATGTAAGATAGTCCAACACTATAATGTCATGCAAGATCCCGTAGTGACCTATTGTCTTTGCTACTAGATTGGCAATTGTCATTTGGCCCAGATTGACGTATTGTAGTTGCTTCAAGTGAAACACCACTATTCTGTGTGGACTTTTCGGTGTCCTTGGTACGAAATCGACGACCATTTATTATATAGGCAGAATATGAGAGTGCTTGCCTTCTAGGCCCATACGATAACCACTTTATTGTTTCAGAAACTCCTACTTCGCCTGAGGCTATTTGGTCTTTAACTTTTTGTATATTTATATTAGATAAATAACATATGTATTCACAATGTATAACCTAATAAAGTCCAAATAATATGTTAGAAACCTTTTTTGTAAACCAACTAGAGAAAGTGTACGAATGCATCTTTGAAAGTTGTTCATCGGATATACCAGTATGTATTATCTTCAACTCTTCCATATGCATCCTAAAAATAAAGAAAGAGTGAAAAATATTCCTAAGAAATAAACTAGACAAATTTGCATTTAACTTAAACTTACACTTCATATGGTTCCACTTCTGCCGTATTAAACAACACATATCGATGACCATTTTGCATGTCTTCATTAGACAATGTAATATGCTCTCCTTTAGAAATTGGTCGTCCCTCAAATGTTTTCTCATCTTGATAATCCTCATTGCGTTTATGTGTTTCAAATAGTGCACAACTTTCCTTAATGTACTCACAACAAAATCCTATGGATTCTTCGGCAAGATAGCCTTCACATATGCATCCTTTGGGTCGTGCCGGATTTCTAACATATTCCTTGCCCGTCTTCATAAATCTGAATGGATTGGATATAAATTAGGGAGGAAAATATCATTAAAGCCTATTATCAGATAATAAATGGATATGGAATACCTTTCAAACGGATACATCCAATGAAATTGATTTGATCCACAAAGACGAGTTTCTCGACCTAAATGTATTGTCAAGTGAATCATAATATCGAAGAATGAAGGAGGTAAATATCTTTCAAGCATGCACAATGTCTCAATTATCTCCTGTTCTGCAGCTTCAATTTTTTCGACATCAACCACTCTTTGGCTTATATCATAGAAAAATGAACAGAAACGAAGTAATGCATTTCTTGGCCCTTTGGGTAAAAGTCCTCTCAATGCGACTGGCAATAACTGTTGCATCAATACATGGTAATCATGGGATTTGAGTCCAAGTATCTTGTCAGCCTGTGCAAAACTGTTCGCAATATTAGAGCTATACCCGTCGGGAATTTTCAAATTTCTTAGTCGCCAATAAAATGTCTCTATCTCAGAACTTGTTAAAGTACATTGGCCTGGTGGAAGGAGTATCTTATCATTCTCATCGAGCCTTGGGTGCAACTCTGGCCAAATTCCCATACTTTCTAAGTCTTTACGAGCAGCATGACCATCTTTTGATCTTCCTTTTATATCAAGCAAAGTGCAAAGTAAACTCTCACCACAATTTTTTTCTATGTGCATTAAATCCAAACAGTGACGTACCAACAAATCCTAAAAATAACATATATTATAAGTTATCAGCTAGCTATTAACTACTCCCTCCGTCCCATTTGAAAAGGTACTTTTGGTCAATAAGATATTTATAATTAGATTTGCATTAATGCTTGAGTCAAACAAAACTTGAATTGACCAAAAGTGACTTTTCGAGTTGGACGGAGGGAGTATATCATTATATTGAATTAACAGTAAAGCACAAAATTTTCTTTTACCTCGTAGTAGGGCAACTCAAAAAAAATGTTTTTTTCTTCCAATTCAGGACCTTAACTTTCATCTTTTTAATCTTCCTCTTCCTTTTTTTGTTTCTCTTACCTTTTGCCCTTCCTTGTCTCGGTTCTTCATCATTGCTCGTTTCATCCCATTTTCCAAAATCATTTTCAATCCCATTAACAACTTCTAAAATTTCAGAACCGGACAATATATGAGGTTTCCCCCTCTTCTCATGGGTTCCATCAAACCATTTCTTCTTCTTTCGGTAAGAATGATTGGATATAAGAAACCGTCGATGACCCATATACACACACTTGTGACTATGAGGTAGATATATTGAACAAGTATCAGCACCACAAATAGGACATGCCATCTTACCCTTAGTCATACACCCAGCTAGATTGCCATAAGCCGGAAAATCATTAATCGTCCACATGAGAATAACCCTCAGATTGAACATGCTCTTCTTAAATGCATCGTACACCTCAACCCCACTTATCCATAATTCTTTCAAATCTTCAATCAATGGCCTTAAATATACATCAATATCATTTCCTGGTTGCCTTGGACCAGGGATTACTAAAGTTAACATCATATTTTCTCTTTTCATGCAAAGCCAAGGGGGGAGGTTGTAATTAACAAGCATCACAGGCCAATAACTATGTGTAGAACTTAGATTACTGTAAGGATTAAATCCATCTGTGGCAAGTCCAAGACTTAAATTCCGAGGATCAGATGAAAAAAAAGGCCATTTACTATCAATAGACTGCCACTGTGGCGAGTCAACAGGATGTCGCATTTTGTTATCATTGCTATGATGACTACTATGCCACAATAATTGTTCAGAACTCTCCAATGATCTGAACATCCTTCTAAATCTGGGAATAATAGGAAAGTATCTCAACACCTTAGTTGGTACCCCCTTTTTAATTTTACGCTCATCTCCTTTTCCTACCACTTTCCACCTAGATTTCCCACACCTCGGGCAATTGTCTAGATCTGCCAGCTCTTTTCTAAATCGACAACAATCTTTAGGACATGCATGTATTTTTTCGTAACCCAAGTCAAAGGTCTTAAGTAATTTTTTTTGCAACATACGTGGAACTAGGAAGAACATTCTTTTGTGGCAACATGTGACCTAAGATTTTGAGAAGATCGGTAAATGCTTTGTCAGAAATATCGTTGACCGCTTTATGTTTGAAAAGCATAACTGTCGCTGTTAGCTTTGTATAGTCACTGCCCATATACAAGGGAGTTTCTGCCTCTTCTAATAATTTTGAAAACCCCTCGTCTTCCATTGCTTCAGTATAATTTGGAATCGTTTCCTCGTTAACACGTGCATCTACAAACATCCTATATGTATCTGGTATATCATCGAGATCATGTGTCATTTTGGAGGAAGTTCTAGGACGTTCTTCCCCGTGAAAAATCCAAACATCGTATTCTTATCCATGCCAAGCATAACCAAGTGTGAGATTACATCATCACTAGTCTGGTAATCCAAATTTCTACAATGAGTACAAGGACATCAAATTTTAGAGGGATTTCCTAGACTCTCCAAACACACTGCTACAAAATTTCTTACTCTTTCCATGTAAGCATCACTTGGCCTACAAACAAAATTATACATATTACATAGATGGCACAAGAAAGCTTGCAACTATCAAAACTACTATTTTAGCTTAGAGTGAAAACCTTGGTAGATTCACCCACGCTTTATCCATCGAATATGAATTATGAGTTCGCCGAGAACACTACAAGAGTTAATAATATTAGAGCAACTTGAAGAGTTAATAATTCAGTACATCTCATTTTTACCCTCATTCATTAAAGAAACAAGATTAAACCTCAGACAAGGAAAAACATTTCAAATCATTTGCGGGACGCGGGATCCTGCGGGACTCATGCGGGACCCATTGACTAGGAGGGATAAGCGTTGACTATGCGCCAAAATCAATATCCATAAATATAATATCAACAAGAAACATCAACTCCAAACTACATATTTATAAGACGTAACATAAAAGTACATAACACAGCTGAATGAATTTGCTACAAGCACTAAGCACTGTAAGGAGCAGTCACTAGTCAACAGACTCAGCACTCAGCATCAAGCACTCAGCAGATTGTAAAAAAATCCTAACTTGCAGATGATATAGCAAGTGTATTACAAGTTACAAGACTAAAGAAATCAAACTGTGAAAGTTTTGTTCAAAAGATGTCATTGGATCGCTTTGGAATGAGGCAGAAAATACATATGGAATTACATAAACAGAAGAGAAGGGGCGGATCTTTATTAATCAAAGAAAGTATGCAAATGAGGTATTGGATCGCTTTGGAATGAGTGACTGCAATTCAGTGAAGAACCCGATAGTTCCTGGCTGCAAGTTGTCTAAAAATTTTGAAGGTGCTGCCGTATATCCAACAATGTTTAAACAATTGGTGGGAAGGTTGAGGTATCTAACTTCTACAAGACCGGACCTAATGTTCTCTGTGAATCTAGTTAGTAGATACATGGAGCATCTAAAAGAAGCCCACCTCCTAGCTGCGAAAAGGATTTTACGATATGTAAAGAGCACTTCAGGGGTTGTTTATATGCTGGGAAATGGAGCTGTATCTTGGGCATCAAAAAACCAGTCTGTTGTGACACATTCGACAACCGAAGTTGAGTTTATATCAGCAGCCTACTATGCTTGTCAAGGAGTGTGGTTGAGAAGAGTGCTTAAAGAAGTTGGGCATGCTCAAAGTAAGTGCACTACCATATTCTGTGATAACAACTCCACCATTAAATTGTCAAAGAATCTGGTCTTTCATGGAATAAGCAAACACATACATGTGAGATATCATTTTTTGCGTGTGTTATCAAGTGAAGGAACTGTAGACCTAGTATATTGTCCTACTCAAGAGCAAATTGTTGATATCATGACAAAGCCACTGAAGTTGGAGGCGTTCTTGAAGCTCAGAGCTAGACAAGATGAGAATGCGTTCGAAGATGGAGTAAACTGTTTGCAACAATATGCAATGCAGTTTAAGGGAGGAAATGTGAAGTGTCAAAGCTGAACGGGTCAATTATGTTGAATTAGTTTGTTTCTGTTGAAATAATTTCTCCTTATTTAAAGGAGTAGATAATGTTGTTACTGTTTTGATTTTCTTAGGTTAGTTTTAGGACTCAATAAGTAAGTATCCACGTTTAAGAGTTTGTTAGCATGTGGAATTTTAGTAGTAGTTATCTTATCATGTAAAGGCCTATATAAAGGCTATTGGTTTCTCAATTCAAGAAGCAGAAAGTTCAGCTCCATAACTTGTATTTAGCTAAAAGTATTACTAGTGTTTTAACACTCAGAACTGACAAGGAAGCTGCATATTAGATTGACATGAGCGATACTACTTATTTATCAGTATTCTTTGCTAGCAATATAAACTGCTTAAAATTTTTAATAGATGTCGGCTTTAGGGAGGAAACTAATTCAAACTTAAAGACAATCAGATACAGAATCTGAGTTAGAAATTGTTTCATGAGTCCATGACCATTCTGTGTCATGTAACGCATAGGTGATGGCCAAATGGAAGAATGGCCACACATATTTTCTAAATGGGTCTACAATGTATTTATTCAGACGAAAATTGAAAATAAAAATATCATTGGTGAATAAACAGCAAAAAGATGGCTTTAGATAAGAATAGAACTCACAGCTTCTCATGGAAACAAACTTACCTCAAAAATAACCTCTCTCAATTAGGGCAAACTGAAACTTTATGGTTTCCCCTCACCCATTCCAGTTAATGTCGATCCTTGAAAATAGCAATTGATTTACAAGAAGCAAATATTAGAAATTGGCACTGAAATTAAGAATAGTTGAAGGAGGAGAAGATGAATGGAACCTTGTATTGGTGGCGCTGTGTGGCAATAGAAAGCGATCGATTTTGCCCCGGCGTAGATTGTAGAGACAGACGATTATCACCAGCTCCGACGTCGATTTTTCCCTGCCTTGCCGTCGATCGATGCCCTTAGCTAGAATAGGAAGAAAGTGATTTGGGGTAAAGGTGATTTGGGGGAAAAGAGACGCAATTGAATTTGGCGGTATGCGGGAAAAATGCCCACTCTTCTTCTGTTTTTATTTTCTTTTTCTTTTTTTTTATTTTTTATTTAAGGAATATAACAACGTTTATAAAAAAACGATGCCACTTTTTAAAAAAAACGTTGTGAAAAGTCGTAAATTTAACAACATTTATTAAAAAACGTTGTCTTTTGTGCAACGTTTATTTAATAAAAGTTGTAAAATGACCATTAACACAACGTTTATTAAATAAACGTTTTTATAATGAATATACTACAATGTTTTTTGAGAAAACGTTGTCAAATCCAGTCAATGACAACGTTTATTTAAAAATGTTGTTAACAAAAACGTTGTCAAAAGCCATTTTTCTTGTAGTGTTCACTATCAAGGATATAGAGGTAGCTAAAGTTGGAAAATTTGAAGCGCACTTCACTATCAAGGAGATAGAGGTAGCTAAAGTTGGAAAAACTGAAGCGTACTTCACTATCAAGGAGATAGAGGTAGCTAAAGTTGGGAAAACTGAAGTGTACTTCGCTATCAAGGAGATAGAGGTAGCTAAAGTTGGAAAAACTGAAGCGTACTTCCCTATCAAGGAGATAGAGGTAGCTAAAGTTGGAAAAACTGAAGCGTACTTCCCTATCAAGGAGATAGAGGTAGCTAAAGTTAGGAAAACTGAAGCATACTTCACTATCAAGGAGATAGAGGTAGCTAAAGTTGGAAAAACTAAAGTGTACTTCGCTATCAAGGAGATAGAGGTAGCTAAAGTTAGATTTTTGACAATTCGGAGGTTGTCGCCTGGAGTTATTCCGTTATAACGGAAATAACGGAGGGATTTTGGGAGAAAATGTTATCATTAGTAATTGGCACGTTACTTGAGCCTCGGGGTGATTTTTTTTGTGGAAATGTGGCGGAAATTGGGCCAGGATGTATATATGAAATGTGTTTGGGAAATGATTTTTATGCAGGTTTTGAGAGGATGGGGTTGTATCCCTTGGGTGCGGACTGGACTGTTGTTGCTGAGATATTGTCAACGTGGACTAGAATTTACTCTTGGGTTGAGACTGGGTTTAAACCTCGGATCTTGATTAATGTTCCTTTCTCAAGCTCTGGCACTTGAAGCTGATGCTGATAGCCTTTTTAGAACCAAAGACTAAAGCAGATGTCGAAGTGACCAAACCTCTCTTCTAAGGGTGGATGCGACTTATTGAAGCCCCGGTCTGAGGAAGAAATTTTGCAAGACCCCAGGTTTTACTAAAACAAGGAAAGATCCTTTTATTTGCAAAGCCCCAGCTTGAAGAGGTGACTTGGTAGAGTTCTGACTGATGACCTAGCGAAAGTCCCAATTTGATTGGTACTGCAAAAGTGATCCTGAGGTTGATCTGACCAAGACTGAATCCATTTTGTGACATAGTGAGGAACCCGATGTGGACCCCAAAAATGACTAAAGAAGCCCCGGTCTAAAGAAATGGCTTGGCAAAGTCCCAACCTTGAAGGGTTTCAAGGCGGCCCTAATGCGAATTGTAGCAGAAGAGGGAAAAACCTATCCTTTCGTACTTACTTTCTTATTTTCTTTAGTCACTCAGTCAACCGCAAGAAGATGTGGAAGAAGGGAATTTTAGAAATTTATACATGCAGGGGCATATTTTTCGAAAGGTGGGAATAGATCCCGATTTTGCGTTATTTTGATGGCCTTATTTGACGTAGGCACGAGAACTCGCTTTGAGTTTGACTCTTTTGAGAGAGTATAAGCGTAGAAAGGTTTGTAAAAGTGTATGGAAGCCCCTGCTGACAGAAAATCAGTGTTTAGAACTATTTTTCCTAAGATGTGGAAAGAGAAGACTTGTCAAGACATCTGAAAACTTGTTTTATTTACAATGATCACAAGATTGCTTAAAACCCTTTATTAATGTTCGGGTTATTCAAACTTGTGTAGTATCCCAGCATCTCTCCCTAATAGCTTGGAGAACTTTAGGAGTCCGCCTCATCCCGCGGATGTTGTCCACAAAAGTGTGAAGCCCCGTCTGCTCCACCCTAGCTTGGACCCCGTCCAAGGCTTTGACTTTGTCCCATAAAGTTTTAGCAAACTTTGCACTACCGCGGCAATTCTTGGTTGACTTGTATGGCTGCAAAACAAAGGAAGACAAGGAAACATTGTCAGATATCACTCATGGCAAAAATTCCAAGAAAATAAAAGAAATTTTTCATTGGGACATTTCATCAAACACTTGGCGTGAATACTAGAGAATCATGCTCAAAATTGCGTTTGGCTACCCAAATCAATTCTTCCTACAATCCAAATCGCATAGGGCATTCATACATGCATAAATGCAAACATCACCATTCAACAAAAGCATGAGAAATAGAGCATGCATCGACATTGAACCTAGTTCTTGACAAAGGAAGGAAATGTCCATTTTTTATGAATCAATGGATTTAAACATAGAATGGATGCAATACAGTCATGGATTGAGTTTGAGAAATAGATTCTTACCAAGACTTCATGAATGGCATGAGAAATGTGCCTATGGCGATCGAAAGTGAGGTCGTCGCGAGGGTAGTCCTTCCGAAGCAAATAACTATCAAATGTTGGGTTCCTACATTCTTGGGCCATCGATTATGGAATTGGGGAAAGATGAAAAGTTGATTAGGAAGAGAAATCAACAAAGAAACCGAAGGAAATTCAGAGGAAAAAGACCCTAGGCTCGAACTTGAAGAGAGAGTTTGAAAATGGGAATGTTTGAAATTGAACAAGCTGCTGCTGGTTTTAATGCCTCGACAGACCTTGTCCCGCGCGATACAAGTTGTCCCGCGCGAGACAACCCCACTGGACAGAGACCAAAATTTCCCCTGGCAATAAGCGTCTACGCAACGTTAAAATTCAAAATTTTGACACATTTACCCTTGAAAGTGAAGCCCTAGCAAGGAAACATGATAAAATTGGTACAGCAAGGCGCGGAACGAGCCGAATGTGGCATACACATGACCGATACGATGTCATGTCACTCAAATTGATTGATCCAAAGATCAATTCATCTCGCATAATTCGGAACCCAAATAGGCGAATTATCTCTTGGTTGGTCGAAGACAGTAAACCACTCCATCAAATAGCCCGATTCAACGCCCCGATAGGTGAATCGTCATAAAAAAGTCTGGTTCAGTGCACCGACAGGTGAATCATCATAAAAAGCCCGGTTCAACGCTCTGACAGGTGAATCGTCATAAAAAGCCTGGTTCAATGCCCTGACAGGTGAACCGTCATCAAAAAGCCAGATTCAATTCCCTGACAGGTGAATCGTCATCAAAAGCCCGATTCAGTGCCTTGACAGGTGAATCGTCACAAAACAAACAGGATGCGAAGGACCGAATAGTTAAACCTTTGTTTTCTAACATCTTTCCCCATAGGTTCGGAGCCAAAACAGGCGAATCTTCAGACTAACATGTATATTCAGAATTGAGTCATGATTTGATTCCTCAGTATGAGTTTACCTTTTCAAAAAATAAAATCTTCAATTTTCAAAATGATTTTCAAAATACCTAAAGCAGCTTTTTTTGTGTTTGGGAGTCGAACTACGCTTTGGTCTGATTCTCCGATAGAGATACGTAGGCAACCATGCGGCACGACCATCCCGATGTTCAGAATGATGTCTTTTCTATCGACGACATGACTTCTTCCATAAGACTTGTCGTTGAGGGGCTCTGTAGACACCCCATCCTAAACCTATCGTGGTAGAGTTATACCACTCTAAGTCTCGCCTTTGGTTTTGGAGTAGAAATCCACCATTTCATCATGTTTCGTTAAGTTTTGACTAACGGGCATTAGTTTGGACTGAACTGCATATGAGATAACAAGGGGAGGACTAATATGTCCTTCGTGAATCCTTGTCTCGCGTGGGACATGGCGTGTCTCACGCGAGACTAACCCTCTGCAAGAGGGGAGAATCACTTTCCTTATCGATTTCAACCTCTTTTCTTGATAACTCTTATCTGATTCGGGTCTCTATTGATCTTAGAGTTCTGAAACCTTCTTTGGGAGGAAACCTAATCCACTTGAGTCTCCTAATCTTGGTGACCAAGCAAATCAACCCTATAAATACTAGATGACTTTCAGTATTTCAGAGGTCCCGAATTCATAACACAACACACACAATTTGTTGGTTTCTTTCCTTGAAAGATTCCTGCAAATCACTCATAAACAACACCTAAATTCGTTTATCAACCTTGTTGATCAACGAACGTCAAGATTTTATCCTAGAAGCAAGGTGAAACTCTGTCCAAATCATTCCTCAAAAGGTAATCTTCCTTTCGTTTTACTTGTTTTAATTGATTGTTAGAGTGGTATAAATATATCGAATCTAGGATCGGCCTAGAGCCTCTCCAAATCATGGAGATGGTCTCGAAGCAATCAATCTCACATTCCGTTTAATCTAATTAAATGGATGTTTTTATTTGTTTCTTTTTGAAAAAGTATTATTATTTTAAAACACCCCTTAAGTAAGACCAATCTTCGGATTGAGTGGATGCGGTGCTCTCTGACCTTCCAAATCCATCACTTAAGCCCCGAACCCAAATCTCTTTAAAAATAATTTTTTCTATATTTTCCTCATAATATAGATGGTGACTAAAACAAATAAAATAAAAAGGAGGAAGAAATTCTGCAATCGCTACAAATAGCATCCCGAAGTGCATCTTGACTTGATGGGCTCGCATCCCTAACTGCTTACTCAAATGAGGGCCAATGGAGGTTTCCGCCCTAGTAGGCACCCCTAAACTTAAAAAATGGCCAAGGACCCTATTAGGCACCCCCAAACTTGAAAAATGGCCAAGAGAGGTTGCCGCCCTATTAGGCATCCCCAAACTTGAAAAGTGACCAAGGAAGGTTGACGCCTTATTAGGCACCTCAAAACTTGAATATGGCCAAGGGAGGTTGTCGCCCTAGTAGGCACCCCCAAACTTGAAAAGTGGCCAAGGGAGGTTGCCGCCCTATTAGGCGATCCCAAACTTGAAAAGTGGCCAAGGGAGGTTGTCGCCCTATTAGGCAGCCCCATGACTTGAAAAATGGCCAAGGGAGGTTGTCGCCCTAGTAAGGCACCCCCAAATCTTGAAAAATGGAAAAGGAATGTTGCCGCCCTAGTAGGCACCCCCAAAATTGAAAAGTGGCCAAAAGAAGGCTGTCGCCCTATTAGGCACCCCCAAGACTTGAAAAATGGTAAATGGAGGTTGCCGCCCTAGTAGGCACCCCCAATACTTGAAAAATGACCAAGGGAGGTTGCCTCCCTAGTAGGCACTCCCAAGACTTGAAAAATGGCCAAAGGAGGTTGTCGCCCTAATAGGCACCCCCAAGACTTTAAAATATTCCAAGGGAGGTTGCCTCCCTAGTAGGGACCCCCAAAACTTGAAAGAAGGCCAAGGGAGATTGTCGTCCTAGTTAGCACCCCGAAACTTGAAAGACAAACATGGAAGGTTGCCCCCTAGTAAGCACTCCCAACCATGAAAGAGATTAAAGGAAATAATGTCGCCTTAGAAGTTTGTATTACAATTGAAAAAGGCAAGCATGCAACAAACAACACTAAGGAGTAAGGTTGCATAAAGACAAGCCTTACCTTTTTGGAAGGAGTAGGGGTGTATGGCCAAAATTGGAACAAATAAGGATTTTTGATAGAATTATCAAAGCAAAATACAAGGCAAGGAATTCACCGAACATTCAAGCGACATCAAGAGACTTGTGAAAGGATGTCTCTTGTGACATCAAACTTATGGAAAGATGTCTCTCGTGACATCAATCTTGTGGAAGGATATTTCCCTCGACATCAATCTTGTGGAAGGATGTCTCTCGTGACATCAATCTTGTGGAAATATGTCTCCAGCGACATCAATCTTGTGAAAGAATGTTTCTCACAACATCAATCCTGAGTAAGGATGCCTCCCGCGACATCAATCTTGTGGAAGGATGTTTCCCACGAAATCAATCTTGGATCGGACAACCCGACATGATACACTATAAAGGTAAGTCCTAACTTGACTTTACATATATGCTTCTCTATTTTTACACATGAAAATATTCACATACATGTCTACCTACTTGAATGTCCACATGTTTAATGACTAAATGTCTGAAACAAAAGTACAGTTATAAAACATGTATAACAAGGTCTATTCACAGGATTTTAATCTCGTCAAGTCGCCATATTTGAATTCATCCCGTTCTAAGCCTAGAAATTAATGGAAAATAGTAAGTGTTTGAAAATCATCGTGAAGACAACTAGCCGCATCTCCTCCCGTCAACTACTCCCTTGAACTCGCAGAAATTTGAATCTTTATCTCCCTAAATACGTAGAATATCGCCCGAATTTGAACTTGCTTAACTAGACAAAGTCGCCTGGATCTGATCTGTCTTGCTCATCTGGATTAAATCACTAAGGCCCGATTACTTGCCGTATTTCTTGTGTATCTAGCATCTCGCATCTTCTCGTTTCTCGCATCTAGCATCATGGATCTCGCATCTCGTATCTCGATTCTCGCTTCTAGCATCCTGTTTCTCGCATTTCGCATCTCGTTTCTCGTTTCTCGCTTCTAACATTCTGGTTCTCACATCTCGTATCTCGTTTCTCAATTCTAGCATCTTTGTTCTTGCTTCTCATTTCTCGCAACATGTTTATATCTCCAAGCAAGGTCCATGCCACTTGTTTGGTGCCTTATCTTGATCTTATCTAGACGAAATCTTCTACTTGATATCCCTCCAACCACGGCGTGACACGTGTAAAGTAGCTTGATAATAACTGTCCACTACTTGACTATTTATACTCCCTCCCACCATTTACAATGTAAGCACTATCTCTCTCTTCTCTCTCTCTCTCTCTCTCTCTCTAAAATGTCTTGTGATAATCTATATATAATTGGCATAGATGGATTGATAACTCACACGCCGGAGGGTTTTGGGGGGAAACCCCCCCCACCCCTAACGATGTCTTATTTTGTAGATCCCACAATATCTAACCCGAGGGACATCTGTCCGAATCATATAGTTTTGCCACCTCCGATAAGCCATTTTTCATGTTAGTATCAGGGTATTATTAAAAAATTTAAAAGCTACCTGAAATAATAATTTATAATTTTAAAGCTTTAGGTTGCAGTTTAATTTTTTTAATAATGCACATTAATATTTTTAAGTAAATATAAATATATTTATAAAAAAAAATTGTAATCCATTGATTGTTTAGAGGGGTATAAATGGGATTTTAGAACCAATCAACATGCAAAATATTAACAAAAATCCAATTTCAAAGATCATCTGCATATTTGTAATAGTTAAATGACAAGATTGAATATGTTGATTTTATTGATGTAGATAAAATAGTCTTACCTTAAAAACGAGTATATAAGTATATGATTGCTATTTATAAAATATTATACACTTTAAACTTATAAAGGAATAGTTATGATATGATTTGGTATGGTATGATGTACTAACATTCAAGTATTTAACACAAGTTTAGGATGAATAGTATTATTTTCATGAAAGAATAGTCTCATTTTAATTTTATTAATCATTTTAATTGATTTTTAATTAAATTTTATTTAATTATTTGAATATAATAAAAACATTGTTATTATTATCAAAAAAAAATATTATTTAGTAAGATAATTTACTTCAAAAAAATTATTAAGTAAATTATAGTTTAATATAAATTTGGTCAAAATTTGACTAAAGCTTTGTTTGTTTCGCGAATATTAACTTCCTGAAAATAGCTTTTAAAAAAAGTTTTCTGAAAAATGTAATAAATATTTTTTCAGTTGTTTTGTAAATGTTAGAAAATTGATTTGGAAAACATTTTCTGGTGGTTGATAAATTTTGTGAAAATACTTCAGGTTTTTTTTTTTTTACAAAATCATGAACTACAATTCAAGTACGAGTAACAATAACCATTTTTTATAGATGGGGTGGTAGTTATGGGGTGAGGGTAGGGCGGATATGATAAGAAACAACTTAAGTATCAGTAACAATAATTTTTTTAGTCATAATGGGGTGGAGTAGGAGTGGGATGGGGTGCAGTGGGTGGGTCATTCGGGAGATGTGATGGAATGGGAGTGTTAAAAAACAATTTAAAACAAGTACAAGTAAGAATATTTTTTTAAGGGATTTTTACCAATAAGCCTCTATTAGAAGGTGGAATTTATAAAAAAAAATACCACATTTCATATTCTACCTTAGGGTCCATAAGTTGAAATCCATTTTACCAATAAACCCCTAACTCCTTTTAAAATATTTCATAACCATTTAAAATGGCCAAACTACCCTCTCATTCTCTCTCTATCCGCAATTCGTTTCTCCATCTCTCCGTAATTCGGCGACTTCCAACGAGTTCCATGGGTGCGACCTCATCTTCTGCGTAGATTTTTTCCAGTTTGGGTCTCCATCTCTCCGCATTCGAGCCCTAACCCAAAATCACCCTTCTCAACTTTGAACTAATTGAAATCCCAAAATTCGTCACTTTCCAATTTTTTCCAATTTGGGTCTATTTGGTTATGATAAATTTGGTTTTGTTCCGCCATTCCTGGAGCTGGGAACTTGACTGTCTTGAGATGTGGTGTGTTTTAGAGAGGAAAGATGGTCAATTGTGGAGGGCTATGGTTTCGTGAGCTAGTCAGCTCAATAATAAAGAAACATTGTGGTGCTTGTTTATGTTACACTGCTATACATCAACAAGATTCAGGTACACAGTGTTTGTTTAATTCAGTTCTGATTGCTGGCTTTTGGCAGCAATTGGTTATGTTGCTTGGTTTGCTTTGCCTTTATATTTCATTGGAATGTCTATGGAATGTGTGGAGATACAAAATAACAATCATATTTGGAATTATTCTGTTTAGATATGTGGAAGACAAAGTGCAAAATGAGGAATTTGCATTTTTCTCCCATGTGTATTGAAGCTGAACCCATGGTGACTGTTTCAGTTGATTGCAAAATAAGAATATTGTTGGTTGTTTTGACTAGCTATACATACTTAGAGCAGTTTTGGATCAGCTAGTTGCTGGAAACTTCAGAAAGAACCCAACTGGATCTGTTTAACAGAGGTTTATGGTGGTTGTTTGTTGGTTTCTGTGGAAAATTGAACAAGAGAAATGTTCATTTCATATGCTCTATGGTGGTTGCTGTTTCTATGGTTAATTGGATAAACAAAGGCTTACGGAATGTGTGGATAAACAATACATCAATCTGTCTTGGTGTTAATCTGTTTGGATGTTTGGAAATGTGGAAGGCAAAGTCTGGTAGTGGTTTGACAAAGGAAGAAAAAGGAAATCTAATGGGAAGTGTTTGATGAAATTACTGTTAGGGGTATTGCATTGAGCACACTTGGTTTTGGTGTTTTTGTGTGGCGGTTTTGCAGAACTTCAGATTGTGGGAAGATTGTGAGCTTGATTGATGAGTTTAAAATGAATAATTTGGGGATTAATGGGTCGATTATTGGGCTTTTAGTTGTACACGTGTTGTGTCTGGAGTCAAGAGTGCATGAGGCTATGTTTATGCTGCATGAGTTGAGGGTGAGAGACTGCTAACCCGATTTTATGGCGTATAGAATTGTCGCTGAAGCATTACGGTTGACTGGAAATGTCGTTGATGTTCATATGGTTTTGAAGAATAAGAGAAAATTCGGGGTGGCGCCTAGGGTGTCTGATTACCGAGAGTTTATATTTAACTTGATTTCTGAGAGACTGGTTTATGAAGCAAAAGAACTTGGGGAAGTTATTGTGCAAGGGAACTTCAAAATCGAGCCCTTGTTTATTGGCTTCTTGTTGGTCTATTCCATTACAGGTTGCTTCAAAGCATAATCTGGGTAGTGAAGACTTCATATCGAAGTTTCTTAAAAGGAGATGGTCATTGACGAGCCCATTTACTAAAATTCACCAAATATTGGTTCAGTAGCAAGGTGGCATATTTGGGAAGTTTTCCTTTTCAAACGATCCACATCCTTGTTTGGGTGAAAGCATGATAGAAAAGAACAACCACCACTGTGAGGTCAATTTCTCAGTTATGATTGTGAGGTCACTTTCTCAGTTATTGTGCATAACTGTGTGATAGATTTAACTGTTTTTATGTCATTCTTTTATAGAACAACTGTGAAATCTATTTCACATTTGTTGGTTTGTGCACAACTGTGAGGTCAATTTCTCAGTTATGATTGTGAGGTCACTTTCTCAGTTATTGTGCATAACTGTGTGATAGATTTAACTGTTTTTATGTCATTCTTTTATAGAACAACTTTTAAATCTATTTCACATTTGTTAGTTTGTGCACAACTGTGAGGTCAATTTCTCAGTTATGATTGTGAGGTCACTTTCTCAGTTATTGTGAATAACTGTGTGATATATTTCACTGTTTTTTTGTCATTCTTTTATAGAACAACTGTGAAATCTATTTCACATTTGTTGGTTTGTGCACAACTGTGAGGTCAATTTCTCAGTTATGATTGTGAGGTCACTTTCTCAGTTATTGTGCATAACTGTGTGATAGATTTCACTGTTTTTATGTCATTCTTTTATAGAACAACTGTGAAATCTATTTCACATTTGTTGGTTGTGATGTGAATAACTTGTGAAATGTTTTTCACACTTCTAAAATAGTGAGGTCAGTTTCATAGTTATATATGAATGTGAAAAGGTTTGGTTTCTGACCTTTCTAAACTGAGAACTGTGAGGTCAATTTCACAGTTAATTTACTACTTAGTATGTGTGGTTTACCCGTTATTTATCAGTTGTTGATGAATATTTGTGCACAACTGTGAGGTCAATTTCTCAGTTATGATTGCTGAGGTCATTTTCTCAGTTATTGTGCATAAATGTGAAAACCATTGTACAGTTTTATACTCATGTGTGAACAAATGATAAATGTTTTTCTCAGTTTTTTACAAGTGAAAAATAATTTTATTTTTTTATAAAATTTGAAAATATGATGAGTAAACTTGTTTGATTCGTCTTGGTGATGCGATTAAAACAGTGATTTCAGATATTTTTTTTCGACTTTTAAATTTTGAGATATTGCATTTTAAAAATTTAAGAGAAAAAAAAGGAAGAGAGATAAAAGGAGAGAGAAAGAAAGTAGGTAAGGCAAGGAAGCGTCCACGCGTCAAGCGAGAGAGGGGGTATGAGGGGCAATTTGGTCCAGAAAAAATTGAGGGACTTCTTGGCTGTTTTGATAATGTTAGTCCTTAAACGTAGTTTTTTTTTTTTGGATGGGGGACTAATTGGTCAAAGCCTCTTTTTTTAAAGCGTGATAGACTGGGTTGGGAGGTGGAGTGGGGGAGGAAGAGTTAAGAAACAATTAAAGTACAAGTAACAATTTTGTTGTAGATGGGATGTGAAGGTTGTTAGAATAAGGTTATTAATGTATTAATATTTCCGTATATTTAGTATGATTGCATATATAAGGTAATTGATGGTAATCCCACTATATTACTGATGTAATTCACGTAATTATATGAAGTGGTTTGTTAGAAAAACTCTTGTATATATTGGATACAAATCAATAACAAAGGTACGGAGTATATTTCTCTCATGGTATCGTGTTAGGTTACGATATCTCGCTTCTGCATCATATCATACTTCGTTTATTTTGTTTTTTTTCTCTTTTCCAGTGGTTGTTTCTCTTTTTCTTCTTTACCCTAGCCGCTATATCTTCCAGCAAGTTAGGCTTTCAACCCGCCTTTGTTGTATCAAACGTGAAAAATGATGTTCCCGTGGTTGTTGAGTTAGAGAACGTACAATACTCGACTTGGGCGGAGCTTTTTCGCAACCATGTCAAGTCCTGCAGGGTTTTACATCTCATAATTTCAAATGAAAAAGTTAAGGCTCCTACTACAGATGAGGAACAAGATATGTGGGATACCTTGGATGCAATAGTTTTGAAGTGGATTTATTCGACCATTTCGAATGATCTTCTTCAAACCATTCTTGTTCCCGGCGCTACGGCAATGGAAGCTTGGGATAGACTACGAGATATTTTTTAGGATAATAAAAATTCTCGAGCAGTCTCTCTCGAGCAATAATTCTCTTCCACCACAATGGAGAATTCACCAATGCTTCGAACTACTGCCAGCGCTTGAAATCATTGGGTGATAAACTCAAGAATGTGGGCGCCCCTATTTATGATAGTAGAATGGTTCTACAGTTGGTTGCCAGCCTCACCGAAGCCTACAATGGCGTGGGGAGTCTTATTAGGCAACGAGATCCTCTTCCTTCTTTCTCTCAGGCTCGGTCTATGTTGATATTGGAGGAGTCCGGCCTTGCCAAAAAGGCTGCCACATTCATCCATCCAACAATGCTCTCAGCTCACCCAGAACAGCCTGATGTTCCAGTTCCATTCTCAAATTTTTGTGGTCCTAGTCGGGTTCAGGCAGTGGCAAGAAATGGCAAGGCAAAGGTAATAAGAAAAATGGGGGAGGCAGCAAGGGTAATCGGGAAGAGCAGTTTTATGGGGCTCGGTCTAATGGTAGTGGAAGTGCTAACAATGGTGGTGACCGAAACAATTCTGGCCGTGTGCATCATCAACAAGAGCGCATTATTATGGATGGCCATAGCAGAATTGGTCACAACAGTGGCCATGGGCAATGCCACCTTATCCTTACCCTACAACTAATTGGGCAAGGCTAACCTTTCAGTAGCAAGGTCCTATGTCTCCATTCCAGCCTGGTCTTCTTGGTCCTCGGTCGACCCAAAGCAGTCGCTCACCACAGGTATTTGCAGCTTCTTCGGCCTCCATTTCCACGGATATCGATTCACCGATGCATACCATGTCCCTCAATCCGCCCAATGATAGTTGGCTTATGGACACCGGAGCCACGAATCATATGACTTCGGAGCAAGGTACGCTTAAGTCTTATTTTAATACGAGCATTAAAAATAATGGTATTATTGTTGGTAATGATAGTCGGATTCCAATTATGGGCATAGGTCATACATATTTACCATCTCCGTCCCCTCCCCTCCTTTTAAAAAATGTTCTTCATACTCCCAATATTATTAAAAATCTCATTTCCGTTCGCAAATTTACTAGTGATAATTCTGTCACGGTTGAATTTAACCTGTTTGGTTTTTCTGTAAAGGTTTTCCAGACGGGGATGCTCATTATGAGATGTAATAGCCAAGGGGATCTTTATCCGCTCACATCTGCGTTTTCATCCTCCATTTTCCTCCTTCATCGTTTGTGGCAACTAGTTCAAATTTATGGCATGACCGTTTAGGTCACCCTGGGCACCAGTTTTTGCTTCTTTTAGAAATATAAATTTTATTAGTTGTAATAAAAGGGAAAATTCTCATATTTGTCAATCTTTTGTCATTGAGAAACAAATAAAATTGCCTTTTGATGATTCTACTTCGTTCACTGTCATGCCATTTGATATTTTGAATTGTGATTTAAGGACCACTCTCATTTTAAGTTCATTGGGACATAGATATTATCTTGTGTTACTTGATGATTTTTCTAATTTTATGTGGACATTTCCATTATCTCATAAATCGCAAGTTTATGCCACTTTTCTTCATTTTCGTGCGTATGTTCGAACTAACTTTGAACGTGACATGAAAATCATATAAATCGCAAGTTTTAAGTTTATTGGGACATCGATATTATCTTGTGTTTTCAAATTGTATCATAAAGTTTTGAAGAGTTTTAGGCGTCTTTCAACTTATTATGTACATAAAATGAATTTAGAGTGCCTGATGGCCAGAGCACTGGGACATCAACACGGAGGTCCTGGGTTCGACTCCTCCCAGTGGTTAGAGTGGATGATTATCCCTCCCTAGTTAATATTAGGCGTCTCTGGGGGGATTTTAAGGGAATTTCAGAGAATTGATGGACTTGTTAGTAAATTGACTTACACAAAAAAGAGGCTTGACTCGAGATGGGCAATCCTAAAAAAAAAAAAAATGAATTTAGTTTATACATAAATCTAAAATTCATTGAATATCTAAAAATTCTTTAAATTAATTGTTGGAACAAAGTGATCCATTAAACCATGAACCATCTCATAACTAGATTAAGAAGAGAAGATGATGAAGACGGAAGCGTGTACCTGAAGAATCCATGATTGTGTTCTTGATCTTGTTCTTGAATAAATGAGAAAGTAGGGAGATAGTACTTCTAAATGATTGTGCCCACACTAGTTTTTATTTGACAAATGAAGAGTGATTTTTGACCAAATTGTAATGAAATCTAAGTGTCTCAAATGGGCTGATGGATAGCCTATATATAGATTGAGAAGGGGCACTTTATTTAGGGACTACACCATTTTGTAAAGTTGGCGGTGAGAAGTTACCATTATGCCCATCATTTAATGGTACTTTCACCTAATGGTATTCTACATATTTTATCTATACTTTAACATTATTAAATGATTATAATATATGAAATTCAATAACACATATTATTTAATCCATGTTCTAACAATCTCCCACTTTGATTAATATTAATATGTATTATTTACTAAATAAATTCCTTAAATCATTTATAATATGAATGACAACCCTTATGTGCACTTTTATTGCCATCCAATACAATCTCGTCCATTAGTCTTATAAGTATAGGGACTAAAGGGGCAGTCGTTGTAATTGATTCGCAACTAAACCCACATTAATCACATATATATATATCCAACTAAATGACATAGATTAAGTATATATATGTAGCATGGAATATTAATGAATATATAGAATGTATATATATTCTCCAACTAGTCCTACTTAACTTAAATGAGATCAATATAATAAAACCAACACAAGAAAATAGAAAACAACACAAACTCCCACTGATTTAAGCATTATCAAAAGTAATTACACCCATATGAGTAACATGCTCGTGAAATACTAAAGGAGATAACGCCTTAGTAAATGGATCCGCAAGCATAGAGTTTGTACCAATAAGTTCTATTTCTATTTGTTCATTTTGTACTCTCTCTCTTACAACAAGAAACTTAATATCTATATACTTAGATTTAGATTAACTCTTGTTGTTGTTGGAGTACAATACCGCGGCCCGATTGTCACAATACAACTTAAGCAGTCTTTCAACACCTTTGACAATTCGCAGTCCTTCAATGAATTTTCGCAGCCATATAGCTTGATTGGATGCCTCATAGCATGCAACAAATTCGGCTTCCATGGTGGAAGTAGTTACTAATGTTTGCATGGCACTTCTCCAAGAAATTGATCCACCGGCCAAAGTGAAGACATAACCCGATGTCGATTTCTGACTATCTTGGCATCCAGCAAAGTCGGAATCGGAATAACCAACGATCTCAAGGTGATCCGACTTTGTGTATGTAAGCATGTAGTTCTTTGTGTTTTGTAAGTATCTCATCACCCTTTTGGCTGCAACCCAATATTCTTTTCCTGGATTGCTTTGATATCGACCAAGCATGCCAACAATAAAAGCAAGATTCAGACGAGTACAAACTTGTGCATACATTAAGCTTCCTACTGCCGATGCATATGGGATTTCTTCCATAAACTTGGATTCAATATTATTCTTAGGACATTGCTTTAGACTGAATTTATCTCCCTTAGAGATAGGGGTATCATGTGTTTTACAATTTTGCATGCTAAACCTTTGTAATACCTTCTCTATATAGCTCTTTTGTGATAATCCTAAAATAATTCGTGAACGATCTCGATGTATTTGGATTCCTAATACAAAAGAAGCTTCACCAAGATCTTTCATCTCAAATTTGTTTGAGAGAAATTTCTTAGTTTCCTTAAGAAGGTCCTTATCATTACTATCAAGTAAAATGTCATCCACATATAAGACCAAAAATATAAATCTACTCCCACTGAACTTATGGTACACACAATCTTCACCAAGATTCATTTCAAAACCAAATGAAAGAATAACTTGGTTAAATTTTAAGTACCATTGACGAGATGCTTGCTTAAGCCCATAAATGGATTTCTTAAGTTTACAAACTAGTTGACTAGTTTGATCCGAATCAGTCACCATTTCTGGTTTCTTCATATAAATAGTTTCCTCAATGTCGCCATTGAAAAAAGCTGTCTTTACATCCATTTGATGAAGCTCAAGATCAAAATATGCTACTAATGCCATAATGATCCTAAAGGCATTTTTAGAGGATACCGGTGAAAATGTTTCTTTGTAATCAATGCCTTCTTTTTTAATAAATCCTTTAGCGACAAGACGAGCCTTATGTCTTTCCACATTACCTTGTGAATCCCTTTTGGTCTTAAAGACCCATTTACACCCAATGGGTTTCACATTCTTAGGTAATGGGACAAGATCCCAAACGTCATTATCTATCATGGATTTTAACTCTTCATTTATGGCATTAATCCACTTATGAGAATTTGGACCACTAATGGCTTCATGGAAGGTGATAGGTTCATCTCCCACTAAACCTAACGGTTCTTCATTCTCGGCAAGATAAACATCATAATAATCCGGAATTGCACTCCTTCTTGCTCTATTAGATCTTCTTAAGGGCACCAGTTCTTCTTGATGTTGAGGGTGTTGAATTTCCTCATCAACATTTTCATGTTGTTCATTAATAGAAAAATTAACGTCATTTTGAATATTATGTTCTTATCGAATTTCAGGCACAAGTGCTTGATCTTCGATAGGAACTATAGGAAGAGGTATAGAAACAAATTCCTCTTCTAACTCTTCAAATTCAAAATTACTATTTTCCCCTCTAAATTCAACATCCTCAAAGAACCTAGCATTTCTCGTCTCGAAAAAGGTTTTAGTTTTTGGGTCATAGAATTTATATCCCCTAGATCTTTGAGAATATCCTACAAAATAACTACTAACGGTCTTAGAGTCCAACTTTCCTTCGTTAGGTTTATAAGGCCTAGCTTCGGCTGGACAACCCCAAACATGAAGATGATTTAGGGACGATTTCTTGCCTGTCCATAATTCATAAGGGGTTTTGTCAGTAGCTTTTGAAGGAGCTCGATTAAGTAGGTAGGTTGCGGTTTTTAAAGCATCGCCCCATAATGAGTAAGGTAAAGAAGTACAAGAAACCGTACTTCTTACCATATCCTTAAGGGTTCTATTACGTCTCTCGGCTACACCATTCATGTTAGGTGTCCCCGACATGGTGTAGTGAGGGACAATCCCACACTCTTCCAAAAAGCGAGCAAAAGGACCTGGACGTTGTTCTCCCGAACCGTCATTCCGACCGTAGTATTCACCACCACGATCGGATCTAACATTCTTAATAGTCTTTTCAAGTTGATTTTCAACTTCGGCTTTAAAAGACTTGAAAACCTCCAATGATTGAGACTTTTCATGAAGCAAATAAATGTATCCATAACGAGAGAAGTCATCTATGAACGTAATGAAATATGTTTGTCTGTTCCATGAAGGGGTAGAGAACGGACCACATATATCCATATGAATCAGTTCTAAGACTTTTGTAGCTCTCAAGGATTCTTTATTTTTGTTGCTGTTTGTAAATTTTCCCTTAAGGCATTCAATACAAGACTTAAAACCGTTATGTATCGTCTTTATCGTTTAAGTTTATTATTTGATTATTATATATTTTGCATATTTATTGTAATAATCTCCGTCCCTAATTATTAAGAGAATAATTAGTATAATTGTCAATGGATAATCATATGATGATTATATGCATAGAGATGCACATTGAAATTATGGGTACTTGTTAGTGAACAAGTGACTGGACTTGACCCATATGAGATTTATGCCATGGTCAAATGTCATAATTAAATCTCATATGATCACTTCATTTAGTCCATAGAATTGAGATTATCATGACCTTACATATGATGAAAGTCATGTTTAATTTTAGTCAAACGATATCTTAACACGATATTTATAAAGGCTATCTTTGGCATGATCGAATTCATGATGGGAAGGATGATAAGTCAAGATGGAATTTGTCCCTCGAAAGAGAGATGTTTTGCTTGGGCCCCTCGATGAGTGATAATGATGGAAAGTGTGTGGCCACACCCTAATGCGATTGGATTATCATTATACTCAAGATCGAGAAAGCATTGAACAAGTACAAGTTGACGTGGACCATGACTTGTGTTCAATATAACATCGTGAGACAAAGGGAGAAATGGAAGTGTACCATTGGAAACGTGAACTCTTACGTTATATTAATTGGGTAGACATAATGGCTTGCTAGAGTCCGCTTATGCCTAATGAGGGTCGATGTGATCAGACTCATTGCCAACATAATATAATCCTATTGGGTCACACACAATTAGAATGAATTAGTTAAACCAAAGAAAGAATGATTGAGAGTTCCTAAACTGGCTTAATAAGGCGCGCGACAAAACTTGCCATATGGAGTCCTGGGTCGTGCGACAGAACTTTCCATGTGGCATGCTTGGTCGTGCGACATACTAAGGCCTGAGGCGTTTGACAGACAGTTTCCTAATAAGATTAGGAAACTAATACCAATACTAAGGTAGTATAAATATGCAGTCTGTAAACCCTAATAAGCTAGCCGAATTTTTCAATAGAAAATTCACAACAAAAGGTTTCTCAATATTCTCTTCAAAGGTTTAAGAATCTAGCAATTCTCAAGAACTGTTCTTGGTTCATTCTATCGTGTGGATACTACTAGAGGGTCTTCGCTCGTACGACGATCAAGGCCTAGAGTTCAAATTGTCCAAAGCAATATGATGATTCAAGTCTTGAAGATCGAAGTTTGTGATTCAAAATCACACCGATAAATTGCTCGATAGCTCAAGATCGAAAAGCAATTAAGGTTGGTAAATTCTATCTCATAGGAATTCAATTTAATCGTATAGAACGGATCTTAGGGCTTGGGTTTTGTCTTATTAGATGCTTAATTCCGCTGCGCATGGATCCATAAAATCCAACAGTGGTATCAGAGCCCCATTCGCATGGTTAAATTTGAATTGGCATGCTAGAATTAAGATATAAATTGTTTATATGCTTATTGCATGTTTTGTATGTGGTAGAATCTTATTGTTTATGTGAAACAATATGTAAATCGTGTTCTATTCATATTGAATTAAATCTGTTAAAAGCTGTTTATTTGATTTAATTGCTCTATGTTGGAATTGATTGAAATTCAAAAAATCTGCCAAACTGGCGACTCAAGTCGTGCGACAGAGTTAGCCATGAGGAGAAAATCTGGTAGTTGGGCTTGGTATGTCACGCGACAGATCTGGCCAACTGGCTGATGGCGCCGCGCGACATAACTAGCCAATCTGGGCAGAATCAATTTGATAATTTTTCTGCTAATCTATGATTATGTTTATAATATGTTCTGTATTAATCTGAATGCTATAAATTTCTGAAAATTAAATTTATAGGGCTATGCTAGATTAATTCATTATTTATGCATGCTTAATTAATTTAAATGTGTTTTTATTAATTGTTGCGATGCATGAATTATGTGTTCTTAATTGTTAAGAATTTTATTAGATGTTTAGTTGAAACATTGATTCATAATTTCCTAAATGTTTAGTTGAAACATTAAATTTTGGTTTTCTGATTGTTTATAAGAAACAAGTCAGTTTACGCAAAATTTGTAGGAGTCTGATTGTTTATGAGAAACAAGTCAGTATACAAAGTATTGATTATGTTGCATTCAAATTGGTATTATAGTTGTGCATGACTAAGAGAGTTCTGTCGAAGGAAGATTTGATACTTAAGCAGTCCTTGTGGCTCACCTATTTTCTTGGGAACTTACCTGGTGTACATTATGATTATCTTTGTTGATATGCTGATAATCTGCTTTAAAGAACCTTCATTTAACTTTTAAGTTCTTTATGCCAATCCATGATTAAAACACTTGAGACCACTCGAATAGTTTTGGGTGGGCTTGCCATAGCAAGGTGCTTTGATTCTATTTCATTTGCGAGCAAGATGAGGAAATGGTGGTTCCTATACGTTTAAAGTGGATGAACTTAATTGGGTTATCAAAATGGTTTTGGACCCAAGACATAAGATGAGATTAAAATATGCTTAGACATATGATGTCTTAAATAAATCTCATAAAAGATCTAAGAGTCATATACGATATGATTGATGTTTTCTACCTAATTAATTTAATCTTGAGCGGTGCGCCATAGCGCACTTGAGATTAAATTAAAGTTGAATCTTAGCCCATTAAATGCATATTATGCTTATTTGCATTGGAAGGTGTATGATTTAGTGGGAGTACTTGTGAAATACATTATTTGCTCTTAGATGATAAATGTGTTGGTATTGATATTTGTTCATATAATTTGTATATTTTGTTATAGAAGTAGCATTACATAATGATAATTGCGATTCGTCCTTATAAAGGACAAAGTTCGAAAGGAACGATACAAATAATTCTGATTGGATCAGAAGCCTAAAGAATGGTTCTTAAGCAATTGTGTACGTTCTTGACGAATCCGTTCTTGCTGAACCCACTGTAAATGTTGCAAAGGCAGATAAGGAGCAACATTAGAAACATGTTGATGATTCTAATGATATTGCTTGTTTTATACTTGCCACCATGTTCAAAGATTCTTATGAAGAACCTTGAGCACATGGTAACTGCTTTTGTTCTAAGCACAATGCACAAAGGAAATGTTCCAAGTGCAAGCTAGGCAAAAGATGTATGTTGTGGTGAAGGTTTTTAATGCATGAGATGCAAAAGGAGCAATCTGTAAGTGTGTTAATGGTTAACACAAGAAAGGGGTTCAAAAGGGAAGGAAAAGAAGGTAAAACAAAAGTTGCTAAACCTAGGACAAAAGTTGTCAAAGCCGAAGAGGCTAAACCCAAAGTGTCTCAAAAGGATGCAGTTTGCTATCATTGCAATAAGATTGTCATTGAAAGCAAACTTGCAAGGCTTATTAGGAAGGCCTAAAAGGTGAAGAAGGGCAATATGAGTGCTACTACTTCAAGTATCTATATGATAGATATTTTTCTTTCGACTTCTTGTTCTTGGGTATATGATACCGGATTGGATCCCACATTTGTTTAAATGTGGAAGGAACAGAGAATAGAAAGCTACTCAAAGAAGGTAAATTAAACCTATGCGTAAGAATGGAGCAACTGTTGCTACATTAGCCATAGGGACTTATGAAGTCACTTTACCTTATGGACTAATACTTGTTTTGAACAAGTATGACTACGTTCCGGATTTGAGTAGGAGTATTATTTCCGTTTCTTAAATAGATGATGAAGGATATAATTTTCTTATTGAGAATAAGAAGTTTTATATTTATTTAATGATATGCCTTATTGTATAGCATATGTCATTAAATGGTCTTCATATCCTTGATGATGAGAAATAAAATAATATTGAAGATATCTAAAATATAAACGGGAATTCTGAACCGAACAATATCAACAACGAGTTCATATGGCATTGCCGGCTTGGTCAAATAAATAAGAAACATATATCTAAACTCCATTAACGTGGACTTTTAGACTCATATGACCATGAATCATTTGAGGAATGTGGATCTTATTTATTGGGATTATTGACCAAACCACCCTACACTAAGAGTAGTGGGAGAGCTAGTGACTTATTGGTCATTATATATGAGATGTATATGGACTATTAAGTAGCATTGCTAGGGGAAGACTTCGGTATTTCATCACATTTCACTAAAGACTTATCTAGATATGACTATGTCTATCTGATGAAGTCCAAAGGTGATTCATTTGAGATGTTTCGAACATTTCAAGATGAAGTGCAAAACAAACTTGGCAAAACTATTATGTACTTCAATTAGATCGAGGTAGTGAATATTTGAGCCAAGAGTTTGACAATCATCTCAAAACTGTGAAATTGTTTCAAGAGTTGACTCCACATGGAACACCACTATGAATGGTGTGTCTAAAAGGAGGAATTGAACCTTGTTAGACATGGTTCATTCGATGAAGTGTCAAGTTGACTTTCCTAATTCCTTTTGAGGATATGCATTAGAAATGATGCGGTAACACTGAATCGAGTCCTTACTAAATCGGTTCCTAAGGCCCCACATGAGATGTGGCATGGAAGAAAACTTAGTTTGTCTTTCATGAAGATTTGGGGTTGCGAATCTTATGTAAAGAGACTTGTCTCTTATATGTTAGCACCAAATCTGAAAGGTTATTTTCGGAAATTAATCTTACAACCACAAAAGAGAACAAAACATTTGTTGCTCTATACGATTTGTTTCTTGAGAAATAGTTTCTCAATAAAGAATTAGTGGGAGTAAAATTAATCTTGAAGGAGTTCAAGAACCCGAAAATAATATGGAACCAAGAGTAGAGACGGAACCAAGTTCACAATGAGTTGTGGAACCGGTTCAAGATGCACAAGTCCATCGTAGATTGGATAGGTTACAATCCGAACTCAAGAAATATTGATTTCTCGTATCGGAAAGTAATGAAGTGGAAGTCATTAAGAATGACGATCCTACTTCCTATCTAGAAGCGATGTCCACTCCTAATTTGGATAAATGGTTAGGAACCATGGAGTCCGAATTGCAATCCATGTTTGATGATCAAGTTTGGAACTTGATTGGGCTACCTGAAGGCGTAAAAACTAAAGGGATGCAAGTAGGTCTGCAAGACCGACATGGATGGGAAGGTGTATACGTTCATGACTAAGGATTGTAGCAAAGGGATTTAGGTTAATTCATAGTATTGACTATGTTGAAACCGTTTCGCCAGTTACAATGTCGAAGTCCATTAGAATTTCAATTGCCATGATTGCATATTATGAATATGTGATATGACAAATGGATGTCAAACGACTTTCTTTAAATGGAAAGATTATTAAGGATGTGTATAGTACACAACCCGAAGTTTTGACGATTCGAGAAATTCTAAATAAAGTATGCATGTTGCAAAGATCCATGAGATGGATAGAAGCAAGTTTCGAGGAATTGGAATCTTCATTTTGATGAATCGGTCAAAGAGTTTGATTTCATCAAGTATGAAGATGAATCTTGTGTATACATGAAATTCAGTAGGAGCGTAGTATTATTTCTATTGTATTATTACAATGATATCTTACTCATTGGAAAAATAAGTTCCGACACTTAAGACTGTCAAGTCTTGGCCAAGGAAAGGTTTTTCAATGAAAGATATGGGTGAAGCCGCTTACATCCTTGGAATCAAAATATATAGAGATAGATCTAGAAGGATAAATTGGTTTGAGTCAAAGTATTCACATTGACAAGGTTCTTAGAAGAGTCTAAGAAGAGTAACTTGTCAATGGGTCATGGTATTTCTCTTAGAAATACTCATTGTCATATGACAACTGATGAGCAAAAAGGGGAATGAATGAAGTTCTATATGCTTAGGCATTTGGATCTGTCATGTATGCCATGACTTGTGCTAGACCCGACGTCTCATATGCTTTGAGCATGATGAGTTGATACCAATCTGATCCTGATGTGAACCATTGGATGGTAGTCAAGATGATCCTTAAGTACTTAAGAAGAACTAAGGATACACTCTAGGTATTTGAAAGGTTGGAAGTTAATCTTGTTGTAAGGGTTACATAGATGCTAACTTCCAAATTGACAAAGTTAATTTAAAATCGCAATTAGGATTTGTGTTTATGCTTATTAGAGGTGCAATTTTGATTGGAAAAGTTCCAAGCAGAAAATTGTGGCCGATTCTACTACTAAGGCCGAGTTTTAGTAACATATGATGTGGCTAAAAGAGGCAGTTTGGATCAAAAGTTCATTAGTATTTTGGAAATGTTCCAAGTATCACTAATCGATGGAACTTTTGTTGTGATAAATGTGGTGCCATTTGTACAAACAATGGAACCAAGATCACAACAGTGATCCAAACACATACTTAGACATTTTTCGAGGAATTCATAAAGAATGAGAAGACGTTAAAATATGCAAAGTATCAACCGATGATGACATTAGGGATTCACTTACAAAGACCCTAGCACAGGAAGAAGCATGATGGTCATGTTAGATCCATGAGTATTCGATACATAGATGGAGCCTAGTGCAAGTGGGAGACTGTTGGTGTAATGCCCTAGGCTTTAGTTATGTTTAACTTAAAACCGTTATGTATTGTCTTTATCGTTTAAGTTTATTATTTGATTATTATATATTTTGCATATTTATTGTAATAATCTCCGTCCCTAATTATTAAGAGAATAATTAGTATAATTGTCAATGGATAATCATATGATGATTATATGCATAGAGATGCACATTGAAATTATGGGTACTTGTTAGTGAACAAGTGATTGGACTTGACCCGTATGAGATTTATGTCATGGTCAAATGTCATAATTAAATCTCATATGGTCACTTCATTTAGTCCCTAGACCTGAGATTATCATGACCTTACATATGATGAAAGTCATGTTTGATTTTAGTCAAACGATATCTTAACACGATATTTATAAAGGCTATCTTTGGCATGATCGAATTCATGATGGGAAGGATGATAAGTCAAGATGGAATTTGTCCCTCGAAAGAGAGATGTTTTGCTTGGACCCCTCGATGAGTGATAATGATGGAAAGTGTGTGGCCACACCCCAATGCGATTGAATTATCATTATACTCAAGATCAAGAAAGCATTGAACAAGTACAAGTTAACGTGGACCATGACTTGTGTTCAATATAACATCGTGAGACAAAGGGAGAAATGGAAGTGTACCATTGGAAACGTGAACTCTTACGTTATATTAATTGGGTAGACATAATGACTTGCTAGAGTTTGCTTATGTCTTATGAGGGCCGATGTGATCGGACTCATTGCCAACATAATATAATCCTATTGGGTCACACACAATTAGAATGAATTAGTTAAACCAAAGAAAGAATGATTGAGAGTTCCTGAACTGGCTTAATACGCCGCGCGACAGAACTTGCCATATGGAGTCCTGGGTCGTGCGACAGAACTTGCCATATGGCATGCTGGGTCGTGCGACATACTAAGGCCTGAGGCGTTTGACAGACAGTTTCCTAATAAGATTAGGAAACTAATACCAATACTAAGGTAGTATAAATATGCAGTCTATAAACCCTAATAAGCTAGCCGAATTTTTCAATAGAAAATTCACAACAAAAGGTTTCTCAATATTCTTCAAAGGTTTAAGAATCTAGCAATTCTCAAGAACTGTTCTTGGTTCATTCTATCGTGTGGATACTACTAGAGGGTCTTCACTCGTTCGACGATCAAGACCTAGAGTTCAAATTGTCCAAAGCAATATGATGATTCAAGTCTTGAAGATCGAAGTTTGTTATTCAAAATCACACCGATAAATTGCTCGATAGCTCAAGACCGGAAAGCAATTAAGGTTGGTAAATTCTATCTCATAGGAATTCAATTTAATCGTATAGAACGGATCTTAGGGCTTGGGTTTTGTGTTATTAGATGCTTAATTCTGCTGCGCATGGACCCATAAAACCCAACAATCCTTAAGGGTTATATTACGTCTCTCGGCTACACCATTCATGCTAGGTGTCCCCGGCATGGTGTAGTGAGGGACAATCTCACACTCTTCCAAAAAGCAAGCAAAAGGACCTGGACGTTGTTCTCCCGAACCATCATTCCGACCGTAGTATTCACCACCACGATCAGATCTAACGTTCTTAATAGTCTTTTCAAGTTGATTTTCAACTTCGGCTTTAAAAGACTTGAAAACCTCCAATGATTGAGACTTTTCATGAAGCAAATAAATGTATCCATAACGAGAGAATTCATCTATGAACGTAATGAAATATGTTTGTCTGTTCCATGAAGGGGTAGAGAACGGACCACATATATCCGTATGAATCAGTTCCAAGACTTTTGTAGCTCTCAAGGATTCTTTATTTTTGTTGTTGTTTGTAAATTTTCCCTTAAGGCATTCAATACAAAAGTTATTTTCCGGAGTATCGAGCTTTTATAATATTCCCTCGGACACAAGCTTGTCAATTCTCCTTTTAGAGATATGACCCAAACGCCTATGCCACAAGGTATAAGAATTTTTACTTGAAAACTTTCGTTTTATGCCTCTAGAGTTAGTTTCATTATTATGGGACTCATTTGATGAATTGACTGTGTCAAGTAAATATAGATTATCAATATAAGATAAAGAACTAGTACCAAAAAGCTTTGAATTAAAAAACAAATTGCATTTATTATTACCAAAGATAAAGGAATAACCTTCCCTATCTAATGTAGTGATGGAAATCAAATTCCGTCTAAAAGATGGTATAATAAATACATTATTCAAAACCAAATAATATCCGGTACTAAGAGATAATCTAAAAGTCCCTATGCCTCCACATCTACCGGCTTTCCAGCTCCCATGTAGATGTATCTTTCATCTTCATTGGGTGTTTGGTAGTTTAGGCAACCCTGCATACATGAACTTATGTGAGTAGTTGCACCAGAATCTAACCACCATGTATATGAAGGGATTGAAACTAAATTTGCCTCAGTACAAACAAAGCTAAATGCCATACCTTTCTTAATTCGCCATTGGCGATACTTAGGGCAGTCGTTCTTCATGTGAGTAAGGTACTTGCAAAAGAAGCATTTCTTAACCTTTTGATCATTTGATGATCCCTTAGGATTCTTTGTTGCAACCGCAATCTCCTTACCTTTTCTCTTTGTCCCACGAGAAGAGGTAGATGCATAATAAGCACTTTCAGGTTTAGTTTGTTTCAACCTATCCTCTTCCTCTGTCACATGTGAAATCAATTCATTAATGTTACACTTGTCCTTTTGAAAGCTATAGGTCATTTCAAAATGACCAAATTGATGAGGAAGAGAAATTAAAGCCAAATGCACAAGCAAGTCTTTCGAAAGGTCCAACTTGAGTGCCTTTAATTTAGAAGATAGGTGAAACATTTCCATTATATATTCCCTTAAGCTTTCGGTGCCCTTGTACCTCATGGAACAAGCTTCCTTAAGGTAGCGCTTGTTTCCGATTTATCGCTTTTTGCAAAGCGTTCCTCTAGGGCATCCAAGAAACCTTTAGCTCCAACATCCTCGGAGACACTATTCAAAAAAAGTCTCCGGGATTGCATTTTGCATGATACTTAGGCTCACGCTATTAGAACGGTTCCACCTCTCTAGACTTAAGCGTTCTTCCGAAGTGCTTTTGTCAGTAAGAGGGGCGGGACTTGGTTCTCTTAATGCGAGATCAAGGTCCATGCAGCCTAAGATCATAGTTATTTTCTTTTTCCCAGTTTTAAAATTGGTCCCAGTAAGCAAAGGTATGTTGTTAATGGCAGTAGTTACGGATGAAGTGTTAATCAAATCTGAAGGTGAAGAACAAGATGAAACACAAAAACATATATAAGAATCTACACAATAATTAATTATATCAAATGAATTCCATCAAAATAAAAGATAATCAACATGACATCAAGACTAATCTTTGGATTGCGAATTGAATCACAATTTGATTTATCTTAGGGTAAACAAATAACTTAAACAATACATTTAAAATACTTGCCTTCCTTTGGGCCGGTTCAAGTACAAAAATGTCCTAAAGTTTAAGGTACTTGTTACCCGGTAATAAAGAATATAAACAATTCACTTTAAACACCTGCCTTCCATTGGGATGGTTCAAAGTATTTAAAATGACCTAAAATTTAATTCAATTATTACCCTATGAATGCAAATACTTAGTCAACAACAAGGTCTCCTTTGGGAAACAAGCATGTTATCACATATCAACATTTACATTCATCTTTTAACAAGTTTGAATTTGATCAACAAAATTACTTTGGCGACGATGTTAATTTTATCCAAAATGTTAAGGATATAATTAATCAGAAATATAAGGCCTTAAGGTAATTTCTGAAAATTTTAAATGGTAAAGAAACAAATGAAATTAATTAATAAAAGACAATATCCTTTTGTTCTACCTGTCCATTCTTAAAGTTTGATAACTCCAAGAACCACCGAAGCGCGACTGGTGTCCAGATATTATAAATTATTAATGAATTATCACAAAATTCTGGGTAAAAATTGAACCTGAAGGCTCTCTGGACGACTCGTCCCTTAGGGCACGACTCGTCCCTAAAGGGACGACTCGTCCATATAAGAGGGACGAATGAATCAGAGGTACCCCTTTTCTGGAAATTTCAAAGGAACGACTCATCCCATAGGGCACGACTCGTCCCTCAGGGGACGACTCGTCCCTATAAGGGGGACGACTGAATCTGAGAGATCCTATTCCAGAAAATTGACGGGGACGACTCATCCCCCACGGGACGACTCGTGCCCAATGCCCAGAATTACGAAAAGCCACCATTTTTACACCATTTTATGAACAGTTTTGAACCAAATTTCCATACTTAATGCATTATAAAATGCTGGCTATGTTAATGGGACAACTTTGCACTTCAATAAACATAATTCAAACAAGTAGACCTAAATTTACACACTCCAAACATTACACAATGTTGGCTATGTAAATGGGGTAATCTTGTATGAACCATTGTGTCTCTTAAAACTTGATTTTACCATTATTTCCAGAAATTGAATGAAGTTATGAACATAATACTCTTAGACAAGATGAGTATCATGAACAAGAACAAAACCAAATGAAATCTCACAAGAATTACAAATATGAAATAAATTAAAGCATAAGGCTCTACAAGAATTTCAAATTCAATCTAGTATATGAGTAGGCTCTGATACGAATTGTTGGAACAAAATGATCCATTAAACCATGAACCATCTCATAACTAGATTAAGAAGAGAAGAAGATAAAGATGGAAGCGTGTACCTGAAGAATCCATGATTGTGTTCTTGATCTTGTTCTTGAATAAATGAGAAAGTAGGGAGATAGTACTTCTAAATGATTGTGCCCACACTAGTTCTTCTTTGACAAATGAAGAGTGATTTTTGACTGAATTGTAATGAAATCTAAATGTCTCAAATGGGCTAATGGATAGCCTATATATAGATTGAGAAGGGGCACTTCATTTAGGGACTACACCCTTTCGTAAAGTTGGCGGTGAGAAGTTACCATTATGCCCATCATTTAATGGTACTTTCACCTAATGGTATTCTACATATTTTGTCTATACTTTAACATTATTAAATGATTATAATATATGGAATTCAATAACACATATTATTTAATCCATGTTCTAACATTAATAATTATCAATTTATCGATAATTAATAACTCTATAAATTAATAAATTTTATCGATCTCATTATTATTAATTTATAAAGTAACATCATAGACATTTGCCTAAATAAGTAAATAGGCAATAAATAAAAGGGCCTAACCTAACCAATATCAATTGGAAAAGAATCAATATGTAATTTTAGTAAAATACTTGAAAGCTTCATTTTCAAAAGGTTTTACTTGAAAAAAGAGTGAGAAACATAAGGATGAAAGAGGAGATTTAAAAACAAAAAAGTATCGGAGTAACTCTATTTAAATGATGAATAAACCTTTCCACAAACAAAATAAATTATATGATGTCATTTATTCACGAGCCAAATTTAACAATTAAAAAATTTTAAAAAGTAATGTTTGTTGTCTTTGAATTTTGGATGGATAGATTGTAATCAATTTCAATTCATTTCCTACATGTTTCTGAAAATGAAAAAAAGTCGTCCAAATTTTTTGATCCCTTTTAACATTTATATACTACGGTTACAACTGAAATGTCTTGAATAATGAGAAGGTAATTGTTAGTGTTATGCCCTAGGCATATGATTGATAGACTTATGTGTTGACATTATTTATTATTATATGAGATGTTTATCGTTTGATTATTATATTATTTTGTATATTTGTTTATAATAATCTTCGTCCCTAATTATTAAGAGAATAATTAGTATAAATGTTAATGGATAATCATATGATGATTATATGCATAGAGATGCACATTAAATTTATGGGTACTTGTTAGAGAACAAGTGACTGACTTGACCCGCATGAGATTTATGTCATGGTCAAATGTCATAATTAAATCTCATAAGGTTACTTCATTTAGTCCCTAGACCTGAGATTATCATGACCTTACATATGATGAAAGTCATGTTTGATTTTAGCCAAACGATATCTTAACACGATATTTATAAAGGCTATTTTTGGCATGATCAGAGTCATGATGGGAAGGATGATAAGTCAAGATGGAATTTATCCCTCGAAAGAGAGATGTTTTGCTTGGGCCCCTCGATGAGTGATAATGATGAAAGTGTATGGCCATACCCTAATGCGATTGGATTATCATTATACTCAGAATCGAGAAAGCATTGAACAAAGACAAGTTGATGAGGACCATGACTTGTGTTCAATATAACATCGTGAGACCAAGGGAGAAATGGAAGTGTACCATTGGAAACGTGAACTCTTACGTTATATTATTTGGATAGACATAATGGCTTGCTAGAGTCCGCTTATGTCTTATGAGAGTCAATGTGATCGAGCTCATTTCCAACATAATATAATCCTATTGGGTCACACACAACTAGAATGAATTTGATTAAACCTATGGAAAAATGATTGAGAAAACTCCTCATCAGCCTTGTCTGGTTGTGCGACACAACTAGGCCATGTGCCTCGTGTGGTCGTGCGACACAATAGGTCCTGAGGAGTTTGACAGAATCCTTTCCTAATTTGATTAGGATTCATATTCTATACTAATGTAGTATAAATAGGAATGTCTGTCAACCCTAAAAGTCTAGCCAAAATTCTAAAAGACACTACAACAAAAACAGGTTTTTGTGGCACTTTTTTAAGTGCCATAAATCAAAAAAAAGTGCCATAAAAGCTATTTCCGGCACATTTTCCGGCACTTTTATAAGTGCCATAATAAGTCGCGTCGGCAATACTTTCCGGCACTTAAAAGTGCCACAATTTTCCGGCACTTTGAAAAGTGCCACAATTTTCCGGCACTTTTAAAAGTGCCACAATTTCCGGCACTTTCTGAAGTGCCACAATTTTCGGCTCTTTCAGAAATGCCATAATTTCCGGCACTTTGAAAAGTGCCACAATTTTCCGGCATTTAAAAAAGTGCCTTAATTTTCCGGCACTTTGAAAAGTGCCACACATTTTCGGCACTTATGCACAGTATTAATGAACTGAGGGATATGATTACTGCCGGAAATTCACTACAAATAGATACAAATCTCAAGCATATTTAATGCCACATTCGTACATAATTTTGACTAACTGCAACAAAATATATAAAAGATAACTTTTTCTCATTGTCATCAAAGAAAATAAGTATAAATTACATCATTCAGAAAGTAATAATTCAAAAATTTAAGCAAGGTATACAGCCTTGAAATCATAACACCAAAAGCTAAATATTCAATTGTTCAAACAAAAGCGTGATGAGATAATGGTCTTCTTCCATAGCGAAAGTATTACAAAAGACGTGATCCATCACCTGCAAACAAACAATTATAGCATTAAAAATAATCTTCTGAGGTGAAGACGAAATAAACATAAATCATCAAATAATTATGTACCAAGTGAATACAAAAAAAAAAAAAACCAGCAATGCAAACATGGACATGTTAGTAATTGGGCTGAGTCACATTGGCTGCAGCCACAAAGAGCCGGCGTTCCGTGCCCACACTAAATGGCATGCCCGTTAAAGTCCTGCAGCAAAGATTTAGGTGGATATTAAAATGAATGCTTGGTAATAATACTAATCTTAAATGCATGCCCGTTAAAATGTTTGCTGACGTACCATGTATACAAGACCCCCATAGACCTGTGCTACTCTGTCCTGGAGACCAGCAACAATTCCTAGTTCCTTCTCTACACTTAGGATAAGGCCTGGCCTGGCCTGGCCTGGCCTTGCCACTACCTTAATCAAATGCCTGACATTGTAAAAGTCAAGAAGACAGCTGAAGGCAGCACATACAATAGAACTTGAACCCGATAGCTCTGTCTGCGAAATCATAAAGAGATAAAACTATATTAAGGCATATTCCTAAACCAAATCCAATGATCCACTGAATAGATAATAATCTTAGAGAGCAACTGACTTTGGAGTATGGTTAGAAATAGAGTGCCAAAATTCAAGCTTAGAAAAAGAACGAAAGTTATGGACTACATAGAGAGTCCGAATGGTCAATCTAACTTACTGACAAGAGAGGCATTTATTAAATATCAAGGAAGAAACAAAAACACATGTAGTCTGTACTTACTAAGTGTGAAAGCAATGATCACACTTCTTTACACAAATTACAATAACTTATATAGGGCCCATGAAGGCACCGGCGACAGAGTTTCAGATTATATATCGTCGTACCCACACCGCATGATCAGCACTCAGATTATACGACGGAGAGGTCATATTGGCTGGCCTAGAACCAGCAATGTTAATATCAGTTCTGCAAGAAGACAGGCTAAGACAAAAGTAATATCTACCTTCACATCATAATCGGGATTTTCTTCAAGGGCCTTAAGCAGAAAAGGAGTGCTGAGCTTTGCAATCCAACGAGTAGCAGCAACCATACCAGGGTCACAGACTCCACCATCACGCAAAACAGAGTGATGAAAAGGGACCACTACACCAATTGCAGCAGTAAGTTTATCTTTGATGCTATGAGTCCACGAATCAGTAGCAGGTAGCACTTTGAGTTTCTATCACATATAATTGTAAAGGCCGGTTTCAAAAGCTGCATAAAAGAAAATTCAAGAAAACTATGAAATTTGACAGAGAAGGCTCATTACATTCACGAACAATTGAAACTGAAATATGCAAAATATGACATGATCTTGCGTACCCCTGCTTTGGGCTTCTGCAAGAGAACATCTATTTGAGAAAAACCAGCAGACCCCAAGAATACTGGAAATGGCTTCTTCGAGAAAAGCATGCAGAGAGTCAAAAACCTCAAATGGTGTTTTAACTCTGCAATCATTCAGGTCCCCTGAGTCGTATACAATTTTCTCCAGCATATACACTTACCACTTGTACATTACCCTGCATTAACAAGTACACTCTTTAACGCATCAAATTTGATAACCTCATCCAAAATTAGCACACAAAATCTCATTTGAGTTTGAAGTACCGAAAATAAACTTTATATTTTGCTTCCGCGTTTCAATATAGAAAGAACAAACACTTTTCAGAAATAGTACCCCAAATAATCAGATTACTTTCTTAAGTTTTCATATTCTCCCTCATTCCAATGAAGTTTCCCACTTTCCTTTTCGAGTAGTTCCACTTGATACTTGGCTCATCTCCATTACATTCTCATGCAATTTCCTTCAATGCACCATCGAGTGTTTGTCACTTGCCGCATAGGCAAACAAGAACATGTGGTGACCATCCAATGTCACACTGATGTAAATTGAGTGTAAAGGTTATGGCTAGAACACCAAGTCATACTACTCAATGCACAGAAATGACAGAACTATCATTATGAAAGGGCGAAGTAGACAGTATTTTAATCAAAGAATCCTACTTTCATTTTCAGGCAGTACCGTAGTACCAATGGCTCCTCTCGCTCAGTTTTTACACAATTTTCATCGCATGGTTACAGCATAAGCAAGTGAGACACGTGGAAACCAACCCTATTGCATTAAAGGAAATTGTGTGAAAAAATCGAGAGGAGTTGCAAGATCGCACTTCTCAAAGTTCTATTTTGAAACTAAGCTTCCATTGCTATAAAGTTCCAAACACATTCACCCTTTAATGCACAAAACTATCAGAACCAAAGACATGGAGACAGTACTCAATTTGCAAAATTGAGGTTAATTAGTCTATCAGGTTCACCATCAGTACACAAATTGTAGCAATTATTCCGTGATTTGATTGCAAATGCAATTGCAAATTTCAGGCCAATTGGTCAAACACATTCACTATCACTCCACCAATCATCACGATAAAATACAAATGAACAGACAAGTAATTTTGAATAAATGAAAATATAAATAGGGGGAAACCGTACCTGCCTTCGCATTAAATAATTAATTCCAAAAGCTAAATCCCCAATAGGCCATTTCCCTAGGGTTTCCGAATACGTAAACCTAAGCGTCTTTGATAACGTAGACATCGTTTCAAGCCACATCGCCGATGCTTGAGCTAGCCTTCTCGAGGTCTTCCCTTTTTTCAAAGAAATCGAGAGCAGAAGAGAGTAAGGAGTGTGTCGGCGACGGCGTTTGATCGAGAGAGGGAAAGAGAATAGAGAGCAATGGCTATGGCGATGAAATTGATTTGAAAAAAACCCTAGAACTAGAAATGGGGACGGGGGAAGTTACGGGAAGTAAATGGGGAAAATATGGGGGAGGGAATTCATTAAGGGGAGGGAAGTAATTGGGGAAAAAATATGTGGAGGGAATTCTGAAATGAAAAGGTAATCGGGAAAAATAAAAAATTTAGATGAAAATTATAAGAAAACTTAATTTCAAAAGGAAAAGTAAATTTGTTTTTTTTTTCAAAGGAAAAGGAAAAGAAAAAGGAGAAGGAAAAAAATAATTTAATTAAATTAAATTAAAAACATAGATATGAAATTACCTATGTCATTGAATTTAGTACTCGATTTTGGGTTGTTATAATATACTCCGTCCATCTCTTAAAATAAAAGATACCAAAATTGAATTTGCAAGAATTAAAAAAATAAATACTTCCTCCTTCTCAAAATACTTGTTGTTTTATAAATGTCTATATATAAGGACTCTAACCAATATATTTGAAATAGACTAAATTAACCTTAAAACATTCAATTCCTACTCAATTAAATAGTTTTACAACAACCTTACATACCTTTTTGTAAAAAAATCACTAATAAAAAGTCTAAAATAATATTTTCTAGTCAACCACATTAATTTGCAATGTGTCAAAATACCAAAATAAGTGACATATACATAAGTCAAATAACTGTAAATTTCTAAAAATGTAAGAAACTAGCGTCACTTTCGACAAAGTTTCGAAACTTCGTGGCACTTTTAATAAAGTGCCGAAAAATTAACGGCACTTTTAAGAAAGTGCCGGAAACTTGCGACACTTTTTCAAAAGTGCCGGAAAATTTGCGACACTTTTTCAAAAGTGCCGGGAAATTTAACGGCACTTTTAAGAAAGTGCCGGAAAATTAGCGGCACTTTTAAAGAAGTGCCGAAAAATTAGCGGCACTTTTAAAAAAGTGCCGAAAAATTAGCGGCACTTTTGTAAAAGTGCCGAAAATTAGCGGCACTTCTAAAAAAGTGCCAGATATTTGTGGCAGTTTCTGAAAAGTGCCGGAAATTTGTGGCACTTATTAAAAAAGTGCCGGAAATTGGTGGCACAAAATTAAGTGCCGGATTAAAAGTGCCGGAAAAAGCCATTTTTCTTGTAGTGAGAAATTCACAACATTATTCTCAATATTATTCCAAGGTTTATAGGATCTAACAATCTTCAAGAAATTGTTCTTGAATTCATTCAAAGGTGTGGATACTGAAAGAGGGTCTTCGCTCGTTCATCGATCAAGGCCTAGAGTTCAAGCATTCTGAAGAACGAAGTTTGTGATTAAAATCACATTATTAAATCGTTCGATAGCTCAAGAACGGAAAGCGTTCAAGGTTGGTAATATCTATCTCATAGGTTTCAATTTAATTGTATAGAACGGATCCTTGGCTCCTTGTGTTTTATGTTATTTGATGCTTAATTTCGCTGCGCATGGACCCGTAAAACCCAATAGTGGTATCAGAGCCCCGTTCGTATCATTAAGTTTGAATTAACATGCTAGAAAAGTAATATAAATCGTTTATATGTTCTTTTGCATGTTTTGTATGCGATAGATTAATTGTTTTTGAATCAATATGCCTAAATCGTGTTCTAGTGATATTAAATTAAATATGTTAAAAGTTGTTTGCATGATTTAATTGCTATATGATTTAGAATTGATTAAATTCTGCAAATCTGCAAAACTGGCTTCATTGTGTCACGCGACATAGTATGTCTATGTCACGCGACAGATCATGTCTGATGGCCTCTCTAGGTCGTGCGACAGATCAGGACTCTGGGAGTCTCTGTCACGCGACACAACAAGCCCAATCTAGGCAGAATCAGTTTGTTGAACAATCCTGCTAAACTGTGAATGTGTTTACAATCTGATACGTTTATGTGTTAATCTGGATGCTATAAAATTAAGTTTATAGGGGTATGCTATATTAATTCATTGATTATGCATGCTTAGTTTATTAAAATGTGATTTTATTAATTGTTGCGGTGCATGAATTATGTGTTCTTATGTATTAAGAATCTTAGATGTTTAGTTGAAACATTGTATTATGATTTCCTGAATGTTTAGATTGAAACGTTAAGTTTTTGGTTTATGATTGTTTATAGAAACAAGTCATATTAACGCAAAGTCTAATAGGAAATTGATTGTTTATAAAAGGTATTGATTATGTTGCAAAATCAGAGCTGATTTCTGATTGTGCATGTTTAGGAAAGTTCTGTCGAAGGAGAGAATTGGTACTTAAGTAGTCCTCGTGGCTCACCTATCTTCCTGGGAACTTACCTGGTGCACAGTTGTGACTATCTTTGTTGATATGCTTATAATCTACTTTAAAGAACCTTCATTTAACTTTTAAGTTCTTTATGCCAATTCATGATTAAAACACTTGAGACCATTCGGATTGTTTTGGGTGGGCTTTCCATAGCAATGTACTTTGATTCTATTCGAATGCGAGCAAGATGAGGAAATGGTGGTTCCTATACGTTTAAAGTGAATGAACTTAATTGGGTTATCAAAATGGTTTTGGACCCAAGGCATAAGATGAGATTAAAATATGCCTAGACATATGATGTCTTGAATAAATCTCATAAAAGATCTAAGAGTCATATATGTGATATGATTGATGTTTCTACCTAATTAATTTAGTTTTGAGCAGTTTGCCATAGCAAACTTGAAATTAAATTAAAGTTGGATCTTAGCCCATTAAATGTATATTATGCTTATTTGCATTAGAAGATGTATAATTTAGTGGGAGCATTTTATGTAAATGCATTATACTTCTCATATGATATGTTTACTTATATGTGTTCATATTTTATGTATATCTTTTTGTAGAATAAATGGCATCAAACAATAATCATCTGTCACTGCGATCTCTCCTTGAGAAGGAGAAGTTGGAAGAGAATGGTACAAACTATATGGATTGGATCCGTAGCGTGAGAATTGTTCTCAGGCAAGAGGAAAAACTGTACATTCTCGAGGAACCTATTCCACCTGAACCTGCTGCCAATGCTACTAGGGCAGTGAAGGATCAATATCTGAAGCACAAGCGTGACTCTACAGATGTTGGATGCCTCATGCTCTCCGCCATGTGCAAGAACCTTCAGAAGGATCTTGAGCACTTAGGGACAGTTGATCTAAACAATCGACTGATGAAAATGTTCCAAGTTCAAGCTAGGCAAGAAAGGTACAACACAGTTAAGGTCTTGACCTCATGCAAGATGAGTGAAGGACAAGCTGTTGGTCCCCATGCTCTTAAGTTGAAGGGCCACATTGAGCATCATGAAAGGCTTGGTTTTCCAATTAGCCAAGAGTTGGCTACCGACATAATATTGAATTCATTGCCCAAAAGTTTTAGTAATTTTATAATGCACTATAACATGGGTGGAATGAATAAAAACCTTTCCGAGTTAGTTCAAATGTTGAACACTGAGGAAACCAATATTGTCGAGAAGAAAACCGATCAAGTGCTGATGGTTAACAAGGGGAAGGGTTTCAAGGGTAAAGAAAAGGCAAAGGTTGCTTGCTAATCCTAAGGCAAATGTTGCCAAACCCAAAGAGGCTACCAAGCCTAAAGAGGCTAAGCCCAAGTCCCAAGAGGACGCAATCTACTTCCATTGCAATGAGATTGGACATTGGAGGAGAAACTGCTCCAAATACAAGGAAGCACTGAAGAAGAGCAAAGGAGTTGCTTCGACTTCAGGTATCTTTGTTATAGATAAATTCCTATCTACTTCTAGTTCTTGGGTATTGGATACTGGATGTGGAACTCACATTTGTCTAAATGTGCAGGGTCTAAAGAACAGAAGGATGCTTAAGAATGGTGAAGTGGACCTACGTGTGGGGAATGGAGCAAGAGTTGCTGCATTAGCCGTAGGAACTTATGAAGTTACTTTACCTAGTGGACTAATACTTGTTTTGAACAATTGTTATTACGTTCCAGCTTTAAGTAGGAATATTATTTCGATTTCATATTTGGATAATGAAGGTTTTAATTTTCTTATATGTGATAAGAAGTTTTCCATTTACAAGAGTGATATGCATTATTGTACTGCTATTTCATTAAATGGCCTTTATATTCTTGATGTTGAAAATCGTGATAATGATGTCTATAACATTAACAAGAAAACTAAACCCAATGATGTAAACCACACTTACTTATGGCATTGTCGTCTTGGCCATATAAATGAGAAACGCATTTCTAAACTCCACAAAGATGGATTCTTAGACTCACATGATTATGAATCATATGAGACATGCGAGTCTTGTTTACTTGGCAAGATGACCAAGGACCCACTTACCAAAACTGGTGAAAGGGCGGGCGACTTATTAGGACTCATACATACCGATGTATGTGGGCCTATGAGTGGCGATGCTAGGGGAGGATTTCGGTACTTCATAACATTCACTGATGATTATAGTAGATTTGGATATGTTTATCTAATGAAACATAAAAGTGAATCGTTTGAGATATTTCGAATATTTCAAAATGAGGTGCAAAACCAACTTGGCAAAACTATTAAAGTACTTCGATCCGATCGAGGTGGTGAATATTTGAGCCAAGAATTTGACAGTCATCTTAAGAGTTGTGGAATTGTTTCAGAACTCTCTCCACCCGAAACACCACAATGGAATGGTGTGTCTGAGAGGAGGAATAGAACCTTGTTGGACATGGTTCATTCTATGATGAGTCAAGTTGAGCTTCCTTTATCCTTTTGAGGACATGCACTAGAAACTGCTGCTTTCACTATAAACAGAGTTCCTACCAAATCGGTTCAAAAGACCCCATATGAGATGTGGCATGGAAGAAAACCTAGTTTGTCTTTCATGAAGATTTGGGGTTGCGATGCATATGTCAAGAAGTTAACTTCTGACAAGCTAGCACCTAAGTCTGATAAATGTGTTTTCGTGGGTTATCCTGAGGAAACCAAAGGATACTATTTCTACAACCGAAACGAGAACAAATTGTTTGTTGCTCGAAATGGTACTTTCTTAGAAAAGGAGATTCTACGCAAAGGAACCAGTGGGAGTAAAATAGATCTCGAAGAAATTCGAGAACTCGAAAACAACATTAAACCTATGGTAGAGACTGAACCAAGTTCACAAGTAGTTGTGGAACCGATTCAAGATGCACAAGTTCTTCGCCGAAGTGGTAGGTCACGATCCGAACCCAAGAGATATAGATTTCTCGTTACGGAAAGTGATGAAGTGGAGTTAATCGAAAACAATGAACCTACTTGCTATCAAGAGGCGACGTCCGCTCCTGATTCGGAAAAATGGCAAGAGGCCAAGAAGTCCGAATTACAATCCATGGCTGATAATCAAGTTTGGAACTTGATTGATCCACCCGAAGGTGTAAAAACCATAGGGTGCAAATGGGTCTTCAAGAAGAAGACCGACATGGACGGAAAGGTGCACACCTATAAGGCTAGGCTTGTAGCTAAGGAATATAGGCAGATTCATGGCATCGACTATGATGAAACATTTTCGCCTGTAGCTATGCTTAAGTCTATTAGAATTTTAATTGCCATAGCAGCATATTATGACTATGAGATATGGCAAATGGATGTCAAAACAGCTTTCCTTAATGGGAAGTTACTTGAGGATGTATACATGATACAACCTGAAGGTTTTGTTAGTCCAGAAAATTCTAACAAGGTGTGTAAGTTGTAGAAATCCATTTATGGATTGAAGCAAGCTTCTATGAGTTGGAATCTACTTTTTCATGAAGCAATCAAAGAGTTTGGCTTTATCAAGAACGAAGATGAACCTTGTGTATACAAGAAAATTAGTGGGAGCGTAGCACTATTTTTAGTGTTGTATGTCGACGATATCTTACTCATTGGAAATGACATTCCTGCACTACAGACTGTTAATTGGTTGGGAAAATGCTTTTCAATGAAAGATATGGGCGAAGCCGCATATATCCTTGGTATCAAGATCTATAGAGATAGATCCAAGAGGATGATTGATTTAAGTCAAAGTACTTACATTGACAAGGTTCTTAGAAGATTCAAAATAGAAAATTCTAAAAGGGAAAACTTGCCAATGTTGCATGGTATATCTCTTAGCAAGAATCAAAGTCCTAAGACTAATGATGAGCGAAAGAGAATGAATGGTATTCCATATGCTTCGGCAATTGGGTCTATCATGTATGCTATGTTATGTACTAGACCCGATGTCTCGTGTGCTCTAAGTATGACGAGTAGGTACCAATCGGATCCCGGCGAACCACATTGGATAGCAGTCAAGAATATCCTCAAGTAATAACGAAGGACTAAGGATGTATTCTTGGTCTTTGGAGAAATGGAAGAAGATCTTGTAGTTAAAGGCTACACAGATGCTAGCTTCCAAACCGACAAAGATGATTTCAGGTCGCAGTCTGGATTTTTGTTTACGCTAAATGGAGGCACTGTGAGTTGGAAAAGTTCCAAGCAAAGTACCGCCGCTGATTCTACAACCGAAGCTGAGTACATAGCGGCATCTAATGCAGCTAAGGAAGCCGTTTGGATCAAAAAGTTCATTAGCGATTTGAAAGTCGTTCCAAGCATCAGAGATCCTATTGAACTTTACTGTGACAACAATGGTGCCATTGCACAAGCAAAGGAACCAAGGTCACACCAGAGATCCAAACACATACTTCGACGTTTCCACATTATCTGAGAGATATGTGAAAGGGAAGACGTAAAGATATGCAGAGTAGACACTGATGACAACGTGGCGGACCCATTAACTAAGGCTCTCACGCAAGCTAAGCATGATGGTCATGTTAGGTCCATGAGTATTCGATACATGGGAGATTGGGCCTAGTGCAAGTGTGAAACTGTTAGTGTTATGCCCTAGGCCTATGATTGATAGACTTATGTGTTGACATTATTTATTATTATATGAGATGTTTATTGTTTAATTATTATATTGTTTTGTATATTTGTTTATAATAATCTCCATCCCTAATTATTAAGAGAATAATTAGTATAAATGTTAATGGATAATCATATGATGATTATATGCATAGAGATGCACATTAAATTTATGGGTACTTGTTAGAGAACAAGTGACTGGACTTGACCCGCATGAGATTTATGTCATGGTCAAATGTCATAATTAAATCTCATAAGGTTACTTTATTTAGTTCCTAGACCTGAGATTATCATGACCTTTCATATGATGAAAGTCATGTTTGATTTTAGCCAAACGATATCTTAACACGATATTTATAAAGGCTATCTTTGGCATGATCGGAGTCATGATGGGAAGGATGATAAGTCAAGATGGAATTTGTCCCTTGAAAGAGAGATGTTTTGCTTGGGCCCCTCGATGAGTGATAATGATGAAAGTGTATGGTCATACCCCAATACGATTGGATTATCATTATACTCAGAATCGAGAAAGCATTGAACAAAGACAAGTTGACGAGGACCATGACTTGTGTTCAATATAACATCGTGAGACAAAGGGAGAAATGGAAGTGTACCATTGGAAACGTGAACTCTTACGTTATATTATTTGGGTAGACATAATGGCTTGCTAGAGTCCGCTTATGTCTTATGAGAGTCGATGTTATCGAGCTCATTGCCAACATAATATAATCCTATTGGGTCACACACAACTAGAATGAAATTGATTAAACCTATGGAAAAATGATTGAGAAAACTCCTCATCAGCCTTGTCTGGTCGTGCGACACAACTAGGCCATGTGCCTCGTGTGGTTGTGCGACACAACAGGTCCTGAGGAGTTTGACAGAATCCTTTTCTAATTTGATTAGGATTCATATTCTATACTAATGTAGTATAAATATGAATGTTTGTCATCCCGAAAAGTCTAGCCGAAATTCTAAAAGAAATTCACAACAATATTCTCAATATTATTCCAAGGTTTATAGGATCTAGCAATCTTCAAGAAATTGTTCTTGGATTCATTCAAAGGTGTGGATACCGAAAGAGGGTCTTCGCTCGTTCATCGATCAAGGCCTAGAGTTCAAGCATTCTGAAGAACGAAGTTTGTGATTAAAATCACATTATTAAATCGTTCGATAGCTCAAGAACGGAAAGCGTTCAAGGTTGGTAATATCTATCTCATAGGTTTCAATTTAATTGTATAGAACGGATCCTTGGCTCCTTGGATTTTATGTTATTTGATGATTAATTCCGCTGCGCATGGACCCGTAAAACCAAACTGTAATGATGGTTATTGGTATTAGCTTGTCGTAGTCATATGTCATTTCTTTTTCAATGCTATTCATATTTATTGTAATATAATGATTTGAATAGATTGGATTGGATTGGGAGATAATGATAAGAAGAGAAAATTAGGAAATTATTTAGTTTAAATATATAATATTTGAAATCAGCATGATATATTATAGGAAGATTTTTAAGAGTCATATTAAAGAAGGATTTAAGGAAACTATTTGCAACTAAGATTTTTTTTTATTAATATTATTTTCGAATCAAGATGGAGTAATGATTATCCCGGGATGTTTAATATTTCAATTATCTTTTGGAAATTTTCAAAATTCAAACTGAATTCCATTGATTTAAGGAAACAAAATATTTTTTATTCTTGAAAATTTTAAAAATTCAAATTGAATTCCATGAATTTATTGAGTCATTCTATTAAATATCGCCACGTGGATTTCCACGTTATAAAGCCACGTGGCAAGCTGTATGAGCATGAAATGATTCTACTTTAATATATTATATAGATTTACTTTGAATTTCATATACACAATAATTATGAAGCGGAAGACTTGAACGGAAATTTATCAAAGGTTTTCTTATATATTCTCAGGGTTTTTATCAATAAGTACCTGAGATAGGGTAGAATTTACCAATAAAAACAACATATTTCGTATTCTAACTTAGGATCCCTGTGTTAAAATCAAAACAACAATAGAGTCCCTGACTCTCTTTATAATAATTCTAAAAAGTCAAAATATCCCTCCATACCCTCCCTCAATCTTTACGTCATCACCCTCATTCTTCAACTGTCAACATGTTCCTACACCTTCTTGATTTCAAAACCAACGATCTCCAAATCTGGGATTTGACGATGCTTGTGATAGCGGTGGTTAAAATGAAGATGGTGCCTTTGACGATTGTTCGTTGAAAGCCATATCGCCCTGATTCGGATTGTAGTGAGCTTTTGATTTATTAGAGACTCCACACTTGGTTGGAGTAGCCCTTGAAGACCACTGAAATTTAAGGGAATAAGAAGGACTTAGAATGCTCTTTTCTATTGTGTTTTTTGTTTAACTTCAGCAAACACATAAGATGAAAATACTAAAAAAAAAAAAAAAAAAAAAACACACACACACACACACACACACACACACACACACATATATATATATATATATATATATATATATATATATATATATATATATATATATATATATTGTAGATCGTATTTTTCTTATATATTAAGGGTCTCATATTCAAATTTAATCCTTGAGACAAGCCTGGCTGATATTTGCTTTTTTTTTCCCTCAAATAAATGCTACTTATTCTAGCTTAGCTTCTTTCTTCTTACTCATTGCGAGTTCCAAAAGAAAGAACATATCTTGCGTATAAATTATCCACTAAAAATTGAAGTATATCATCACCTACTCAAAACTTATTAGTTACTTCCTCGATTTTAAAATAAATGTTTAAAAATAAGTTTACTCTTAATCAAAAATAAATTTGTATCATTTCTTTGAATATTCATTTTTAAACAAAAAAATATAATACATATGCATACATGGTAGATTTTTTTTAATTAATACTCAATAAATTAAAAAACCCTCTAAAATAATAAATTTGTCCAATTCCGACTTGGGCCAGTTGAAAATATCACAAAAATTAATAATGTAATAAGATAATAATTTTTTGGGAGACTCCTTTATAATTTTAGGGTTCCACAAAAATCATAAATCAATAAATCTTAGAAATTGAAAAAAAACAATTATTGCAATTTAGTGAAAATGTGACTCTAAAGTGGTTTGTTTTCTAATTCAAGTTCAAACTTAGTTGAAGTTCATTTCTAATTTTTCGTATTGAATCTAATAGTTCCGTTGTTGTGTTTTCAAATTGTATCATAAAGTTTTGAAGAGTTTTAGGCGTCTTTCAACTTATTATGTACATATAATGAATTTAGTTTATACATAAATCTAAAATTCATCGAATATCTAAAAATTCTTTATATTAATAATTATCAATTTATCGATAAATTAATAACTATATAAATTAATAAATTTTATCGATCTCAATATTATTAATTTATAAAGTAACATCATAGATGAACAGACTAAAAGTGTCGAGCTGGGCCTAGCGAGTAAATCCCAATCCTAAACATATTATTGCCACCACATTCTCAGTGGGCTAGGCCCAATTATTACTAGGTTCAAGGCCCATCATCATGATCAATCGACTTAAGCTCATTGTCCGACCTACGAGGTCCCGACCTAGCTTGGTCCGACTCTACGATCCATATATTATTCGGGTACGATCCAGCCTTACCCATCAGTCAGGTCGACCTATACCCAATAGTCGACCTCGACCTACATCTTTGTGTCGGCCTACAGAGTCCTGGCGTACCTACAGTTCTTAGCGTGACGAGACTCCCTACAAATCAGGAGTTATATATGGATAAGATCTCAATCATGAATCAGTTTCACTAATTAAGGGATTTCATACAATCCTACCACAAATACAACTCTCATCAATAACTATAAATACAAGGCAACATCAACCGTTCCAAGGTAATTGCTCTTTGTTATATTGAATACATCTTGTTCTTTATAATATTTAGCTCTCGTACACCGTACTTACTCTCACGCCCGAGCGTCTTCTCCGGAGACCATTTCGGCTAGTCGTGGGTTCTGTGTTTCAGGTCAAGGAGCCAAGTGAACAGTCCTGCCACGTGGACGGAGATTGATAAGCACGTTTCCTGCAGCATCAGTTTGGTTCCATTGCCGGGAATCGTGCATTCTTGACCTCGAAAGTTTTTTTCAACCCACAACCATGGTAACTGCAGACGGACATGTTTCTGATGCCTCGGATGAACCCAACGAGGGAAATACATACTAATGCCAACGCTAATGCTGGGAACCGCAATGCTAACATGCCTCCCCCTCCTCCGCCTAGGCCAAATGCAAGAGCGACTAGATCGAACAGTGTAGCTGATGGCAGAGGTTTGCCAGATGGAAGGAGGGAAAAATGACCTATAGTCGAGCAGGAAGCGCAACCTCCTCCAAAGCGTCAAACAAGGCGAATGGCTACAGGCGACAAGGTAGGTCCCTCAACCAATCCCCTTAGCAAAAAGGAGATGCTATTGGAGCGAGCTCAAATTCTGGCGGAGCTGATAGCAATGGAGGAAGAGTCGGAGCAGGCCGATAGGGGTTAAATATTGGCAGTCATATATGGCTTATCCTCAAGGCAATGGCCTGGCCAAAGCTGTGAACAAGTTCGTTCTATCTGCACTCAAGACGGGTTTGGTTGGTCGACGTAGCAATTGGTTGGACGAACTCCCCCTTGCTCTTTGGGAAGTTCGCACAACCACTCGGGGGCCTACGAGGGAAACCCCATTCATTCTTACATATGGATCGGAGGCCATGGCACCGGCCGAGCTGAGATTTCCTACTGCCAGAGTAGTCTTCTTCGACCAAGAACAGAACGATACCAATAGATTGATCGACTTGGATCTGATTGACGAGAAGCGAGATACGGCTTATCTGCGAATGGTCAACGACAAACAGAGGACCAAGAATTGTCATGACAAAAAGGTGAAGACAAGATCCTTCCAAGTAGGCAACCACATGTTAAGGAAAATCAAGGCGACAGGAAGGAGAACTCAGCAAAACAAGTTATCTCCCAACTGGGAAGGTCCCTACGTTGTTACTCGAATTATCAAGGAAGGAACTTACATGATCGCCCACCCAGGTGGTGAAGAATTAAAGCACCCGTGGCATGCTACTCACCTTATCAAATATTACTTCTAGTTCAATTTTTTAGCTTTAGAGATAGTTCAGTTTGAAGTTTGAAGTTGTTATAGTTCTAGCTCTCCATTTTCGATGTAAGCATATTTCTACGTCAATAAAAGTTATAGTTCTATTCAACATTGTGTTACGTTTTTACATCGATTCTAACAAGCTCGACTCTTAGTCAGCTTCGTTCCTTTAAACAGATCTGACATCTAAGTCGATCTCCTTCTAACAAGCTCGACTCTTAGTCAGCTTCGTTCCTTTAAACAGATTCGACATCTAAGTCGATCTCGTTCTAGCAAGCTCGACTCTTAGTCAGCTTCGTTCCTTTAAACAGATCCGACATCTAAGTCGATCTCGTTCTAACAAGCTCGACTCTTAGTCAGCTTCACTCCTTTAAACAGATCCGACATCTAAGTCGATCTCGTTCTAACAAGCTCGACTCTTAGTCAGCTTCATTCCTTTAAGAAGGTCCGACATCTAGGTCGACCTCGTTCTGACAAGCTAGACCCTTAGTCAGCTTCATCCACCTAAACAGACTCAACTCTTAGTCAGTCTCGTTTCCAAAAACTATACAAGTCTAAGGTCGATTGTGTTATCTAAAAACCAGTCCGATCGAAAGCTTATAGCGACTTATTTGTCCTAGTAAATCTAGCTCGACATACACTCATGCTAAAATCAAAAGCATAGAATTCAAAGTATAAAAGTCAGCTACGATTAAATAAAGGCTCAGTCCCCCAAAACAGGCCAGGACAAGAGCCAGCAAAAAGTTATAAGTTAAGATGCCTCCCAAAACTGGGCCAAGGCATAAACATTTACAAAGCAAAAAAATAAATATTGTTTGGGACTTGTTCGTTACACAGCCATTCAAATTAAAATTCAAGTAGATGGATCAGCTTCAACCTGGCTGCTTGTGGTAGCTTGATCTCTCCTACGTGTTCTTCTTGCTGCTGGGGGCCTTTGGGTTTACCTGATTCAGAGAAGACGGGCTTAGGAGAATTACCATCCAGAACAAACTCATCAGGTTCTTCCAGCTCGTCCAAGAGAGTATTGAAGTTGACATTATTGACGGAAGGGGGAACCCAAGGCTCAGTTGCCATCTCTTCATCATCTTGGGCAATGGTAGCCAAGTCATTCTCAGTGTAAGGCACCAGATGATGACCTTGTCGAGTTGACATATTGTAGGGATCCTCAGAGGCCCACTTTGCCAATTGTTCGAGTGAAATATCAAAGGAAGGATCCACTACAATACGTCGAGCCATATGGCTTCGACCCACGTCAAAAAATGCTTTGGCCTTCTCGGTGATGTGGTCATGGAGCTCGTCACTCTTCTTATAGGCCACCACTGCCTCCTTGCCAGCAGCTTCTTTGGCAGCATTGACAGCAACCGTTAACTTGGCCTCCCACTCTTGGCGAGCAGCCTTTAGGTCATCTATCTGTTTGGTCAGCATCAGAGTTTTCTCCTCCATGGTTTGGGTCGCCACTTCCAGTTCTTGGTCGACCTTCACCTTGACTTCTTTAAGGGCAGTTAACTCTTTCTGAACCTTTCCAAGTTCCCCCCAAGCAACCTCCTTACCCTTCAAAGCAGTATCCTTCACAAGCTTCAAAGCCTCATACGCCGAGTCTAGGTCAGAGTGCTCTTCCTTCAGTTTGTCATGGTCCTCCTTCAGTTTAGCATGGTCCTCCTCTAGTTTCTTCAACTCGTCATTTTTACGAGCTAGCATGGACTTGGCCAGCCTTTTTTGCTCTTCAGCAGCCTTCCAGTAGCTCGTAGATAACTCTATCATAGCGAGGGACTACAACATCGAGTAAAGACAGGGGATCAGGTCAACCAAAATTAGGTCGAGGGTCTTAGAAAAACGAAAGAAAAGAGCGACAGTGATATAAATAGATTACAAGTGTTACCTCGGAGTGAGCCAACCCGAAGCTAGCACGGCAGGCTTCAGGAGTCAAGGCTCTATCAGTAAATTTCTTGACCAAGTCTTGGTCAGCTGCTCTCCTCACAACCACTTGGCCGTACTCGAGCTCGGGGTACTCTCTAGCCAAGCAATTCACACCGGTAAGAGGTGTAACATCACTCAACTTATCAACTCGAGCTTGAACTAGCTTGAAATATGAAACCTGGAGAGGAGGAGGTAAGGAGGCACTAACAGTTACATCCACCTGTTCAGATGATGGGTTGGATTTGGATTTTTTCTTCCTGCTTTTATTGTTGAGGGGGACATCATCATCTTCCTCCTCCTCATCCACATCTATGATGGGCGACTTGGCTTTAGACTTAGCCTTGGACTTGGCTTTAGTTGGAGCATGGGACCTGGTTTGGACGAGCTCCCTGTGAGTACATCTGTGAGTACGCCAATCCAATTCGCAATCTTTTTAGGTGCATTTTAATGTGATAAAATTGCACTAAGGGGCATTTTGGTAAATTCCCGGTCCATTCCGAGACATTCGGAAACATTTTATAAGTTTCTCGCGAAGGAAGTATGTTTTAGTATTTTTCCCGGACAAAAGGACCTACAAGGAATTATTGGCTTTGGACCTTTAAGGAATTAGCCCGGAATGTTCCAGAACCAGTTGCTGGCGCCAGAAACGGTTATTGACACGTTATGTCACGCGACAGTTTGAGCCATGGAAAAGCGGAGCAGGAGGTCGTGCGACATATTAATTCCAATCCCAATCAGCTTCAAATACCAAATTCTTTCATTTTGGCAAGGGGGCTCTCACAAAAAACATACAGTTCACACAGCTCCTCTCTCTCTCCTCTCTCTAAATGCAAAGAACACCTCTCTCTCTCTAAATGCAAATTGCCCCTCACCATTGTTCCTCACCAAGCTTCCTCACTATCTCCCTCACCAAACAATTCACCGGCGACCTTACTGCCCACCACCGCTTCCATTGTTCCTTCACCGGCGTCCCTCCTCAGCAACGCCAAACCCAACAACAACCGATTACTCACCGTTCTCCACCTCCAACTCCATCGTCTTCCTCACCATTCCCTTCTCCCTCTCACCGAAAACCTAGCCCAACCTACCCTCTCCCCTTCAAACTCCCTTGCCTTCTTCTCTGCCAGTCCTCTCTCGCTACCCAGACGTCAATCCTCTCAACGAAACCAACACCGAATCAGAATCACCTCCTCAATTAAACCACAATCGTCTTCTCCGATCTAAACTCCTTCGCCGGCAACCCACATCAATCAAGTCTGATCAACACCTACCGTTGCATCACCGTTCACCACCACCGTCCCCAACAACGCCAATTAATCCCCTGTTCCAAGCCCGTCAACCCCTAGTCCGGTCTAGTTCCACCAACAATCAAAGGTGTTCACGTCTGATTGCATCTGCCCGTGGACAAAGAGATCTTCCGAGATTTAAGATGTTAATTCCAAATCAATCTGAGAGTTCACCGTTCTGAAGCTGATTGCATCTCCAACAATCAAAGGTGTCCACCGTTCTGAAGCTGATTGAAGAATTCCATACCTAACGTGGTATCGAATTTGAGGATACTACAAGGGTAACGCCCTGACTTCTTCTCTCTCTTTCTCTGTTTTGACTGTGTAGTGCAATTGCCGTGATTATAATGCTCGTGATGTAGAATCTGGGTGTTTGGTTTTGTTACAATTTCAATTTAGCATGTAGTATGCTCTGTTTCATTTGGATGTTCTGATCGTTGGGATCTGTTTTATACTTTTGTCTTGGTGATGATACTTGTTTTGTTCATGTGCTTATGTGCGTTGTGCACAAATTATGCTAAGGTGAGCGTGGATCGTCTCATATCCATGTTCATCTAAGCTTGGATCTCTTTGAGGTCGTTGGGACCTATTTCGTACATTTATCGTAGTGATTATGGATGTTTTTGTATTGATGTCGTGCGTTGGGCATGAATTGCTAAGGTGAGTGTGGATTATTCCATAACCACACTCATCTGCAAATTGGTTTTCTCTGAGGTCGTTGGGATCTGATTTCTATTTTTTGTTAATCTCGGATTGTCGTTTATTGTTCTGTATTCAAAGCATTTGTAAAACCTCTGCAGATGGCGGAGTATGTCCCGCGACACAACTGGCCATTCATGGTCCTGCGTCGTGCGACATACTTGGCCTATCTGCAGCTGGTTATTTTTCAGTTGTAAGTTGTTTCATTCTTATGTAATCAGGTGGTGGTCTCCTGAATTAAATGACTCACAAGTTGTAATTCCTTTCTTTGAGCAATAAAATAAAGCATTAAAATGCATTTTATACATATTTTGTCACACACTTTGCACACACTTTTGAATGTCTTGAATGTTGAACATAGAAAGACTCGTCTACGGACGAGGCGTGTTGGGTGAACTCTCGGTTCTTCCCAACACGTAACCTGACCCCCGAACCCATTTTCTCACATTTAAAAAGGTTTTCAATGTTTCCTCTAAAAACGGCGTGGCGACTCCTTATTTTTTTTCGGCGAGCGCGCATTCAGTGGCGACTCCGCTGGGGACTTGAAACTTGGTTTTCAAAAGTGGGTCAAACTTTCGTGCTTGTTCAACGTTCACTTCATTCATTTGTGTGTGCTTTGTTGTGTGACATTTTATGTGTTTAAATGCATTTTATGTTCTTTGTTTTATTCCTTTCCCTCCTTGTGTCACATCTTTGTTGTATGTGTAGCTGTTTGCTTGGGGCTTGAGCTATTGTATTATGCTTGGAGGCTGGGGCTGGCTCTGTTCTGTTTTGGTCCTGGATTTTTGATTCCTTCTGTCACGCGACAGAACTTACCGTCTCAATCCTGTGTAGCGCGACAGAAGTGGTCACTTTGCAGGTGCTGAGCCTTGATACAGGTTGTGATTGTGGGGCAGTCCTCCATGATCAAATTGCATGATCCTTGATTATTGTATCTCTGTGGGGTGTGTGTGTGTGTGTTGTTTTCTTTTATCACCTCTTTTCCAAATAAAAAATAAATAAAAAAAATCATTTTTTCGCAAAATAAAGGAAGATAGTCATCCGCACACTACATCACGTAGATCTAGAACCCTCGGGTGCGATTGACGGCATCGCGGACGGTGATAATATTCGCCTACGCTTGAGCGCCTAATGTCAAACCCATCCCCCTAGTGCGTTATAGGTGGCGCCACACATTTAAACCTTACCCAAACGGTTGGTTTTTGACACGCCATTTTCAAAAATACACTAAAATGAATTGTTTCAAAAATTTTAATAGACTTTCGTACCTATCCTAAAACCTAGCACGTGTCGGCATGTTGCCATCGCAACATGATTTCACGAAAGGACATATCGTTCCCGTGGCATGTTCTAACGAGAGATCATGTCGCTTTGTCAACGTGCACCGACGAGAGGTCATGCCGGATTTTTCCTTGAAATTCTTCAGGAATACACGTTATGCTGCCCAAATTTCTCCAGAAATTGGGGCTGCTCGTCCGTCTCATAAATGCTTCGGTTTTGATTAGGTACCATTGCCTATTGCTAATTTTGACTCAACGCATTTGGTCTATTATTGGATGATGTGTCCTAGGTTTCCCCGAGGTCTAGATTGCGTGAAATAAAGGATTAGCCTTTCCCAACCGTTCATAGGACTTAAAAGACACCGATTTCTACTTGAAGATTAATAAGTGTTGCATGAGTCCATCTCCTCCCTCTCCCATACCATCTCAAAGTTCTATATCCTTCACCTTATACAACCTCTTTACCCTTGCAGCGACGGCAAGTTGGGTTCGTGGGTCTCGTTTGGTGTGCATTCCCGAAACAGTCACAGTTTCCGAGATGTCGGGTGCAGAGAATATGTCGCCCACCCAGTCTGGAGGTTCACCTGCTATGGGTCAGCCGGGGTCGAATGATTTGTTGATGGAAGAAATGAGGGTTGCCCTTGAAGCCGCCATGGCTCGTGAGTGTGAAGCTCAATTGCTCGCCCAAACTGCACTGGCTCATGGACAAGCTGCTAAGGCTAGAGAGGACGAAATGCATGTTAGGTTTGTGGAAGAAATGCGTGTTAAAGGGATTGCTGTGATTCATCGGGCAGATGGATCTTATGAAGAGGTTACTGAGGCTTATGATACTGATATAGGAGCCGGGAATGTTTCTCTCCCTTTTCATCCTACCTATGGGGCTACATCTCTTCCCGTTTCTCAAATGTATGGGATGAATGTGAATGCACAAAGCAACACTCCTTCCCCAATGTCTCAACCTCAGGCTCAGGGTACGCAGTTCAATTATGCTCAGAATCAGGGGCTGCCGGTGAACTCTCAAGTTGGTTTTGGTGGACCACAGCCGAGCTTCTACGATTTGACATCTTCCCCTCTGCCTAATGCCTCTATGCCTCCAAATCGGTATGGATTGCAGTTTCCAGGTGTTTATCAGCCTCAATTTCAGCCAAACTCCCAGGATTTTTGGATCCCGAGCTCTCAGCAGCAAGGCAACTTTCAGTATGGCCAGTTCCAAGGTCCTCAAGGCCCTCAGTACCATTCCTCTGGCAGTCAGTTTAATCGTGAAGGTTTTCTCCAAGATCCTTTTGATCAGTTTCAGGGTGGATTCTCTCAACCTATGATAAGTGCGTCTTTTGGTCCTGGTTCGGTTCAGTATCCGGGGGTAGTTCCGTATGTGACGGCTAGTACTTCATCTCGAGGTCCTTTGGTCCGAAATGCTCAGTTTCCAAGTTCAGTTGGCTTGTTTGATCGCGGTTTGAATGTACCAAGTACTTTTGGTTTGTCATCAGCTGCTTTGCCAACTGTGCATGCTTTCGGGAATTCTCCTTTCCAGCCTGCTACCTCTGTGCCTTCTTCGACTGTGTCGCCTACTATTCCCGGGATGACCCCAGAAGTTGCTATGTTGTTGAAACAAATGCAGCAGCAAATCGACAAGCTGACTGTAGGATCAAGTGGGCTTAAAGTGGTTGATCCAGGACAAGTAAAACCCCTCCCTCACAAGTTCAAAATGCCTAAGATGGAGTTTAACGGGACGGCATGCCCGAAAACTCATGCTGACACATATGTGATGACTATGGGGGCGATGGGTTGTACTCCCGAGTTTATGGCTCAGCACTTTCATCTAACGCTTAAGGGTCCTGCCTTGACATGGTTTTTATCTCTAAAGTCAGAAGCTCGTTCTACCTGGAACCAGATCACTGAGGCCTTTCTTGAAAAGTACCGTGGGAACCTTGAATGGCATACAACTAGAGACGACTTGGTCGGTACAATTCAGAAGCCGGATGAATCAATCACCGAGTTCTACAAGAGGTGGAATGCTAAGTTGAATGAGCTTTCCGAGCCAATCTCTCTACAGGACCAAAAGGACATCTTTCTGTCATGTGTGAAGCCAGTCCTTTATGAAGCTATCGGAAGTGGTTGGTATCCCGATTTGAGGGAGATGGTAGGCATGGGAGCTCGTAGTGAGAATCGACTCTTCAACCTTACCCCGGAAGCCAAGGTCGGAAATGTTAGTGGTTATGGTTCCAAGATGGTCAGTCCAGTTTCCCGAGTCCCAAGAGACAACAGTGTCAACAGCCTTCAGGGAGGAAGATTTGGTCAAAGCACCGGGAGATTTCCACCTCGCCAAAAGATGAAGTATGACGATCTTGGTATGACTATTGAGGAGGCATTTAATGGTTTGGTTAAGGCCGGGATGATCAAGCCCTTTGAGAATTACAACCCTGTCAAACCCAATCCAGATTTTGATCACAGCAAGTATTGCCAATATCACCAGTATCCGGGCCACGACACCAATGATTGCACTCCCCTGAAAGTGCTCATTCAGAAGCTTGTCGATGAGGGTAAGATTGAGAAGGCTCGCCCCAACGTGATTACCAATCCTCTTCCGTGATGCCAGCAGAATCCAGAGGACATCCCATTCGAAGAAGCCAATCAGTCAGCGTCGTAGGTTCTAGAGTGTCTTTTATGTGGTCATGAGTCTGTCAAGTCCATGTTATGAGTCTTTTTATTGCAGTAATAAAAATCTTTGTTTCTATTCTTGCTAGACTCGAGACATTACTTGCACACCACGTTACACTCGATTGAAATGGTCTTATTCCAAATGATCACTTGTGCTGCTCACCGACTAATGCTTTGAAATGACTAATGTTTAAATTGATCGGAGTGAGAAAATCGACTGATATCCTTCCCAAAGTGGGGCTCACCAATTCCCCACCTCGTTTCCCATATGCTCACAGATCTTCCTTCGTCCTCCCTATCTCGTTGATTCGATGAATTTGAATGAATCCTTCTCAGAATAAACTTAAGCAAGCAAATGAAGACTTGATCTCGTTCGGATCATCCGGTAGGGACTGCGGTTGAAACCTTTCACCCATAGGAAAGCCATTACCTTACCCTCACTAAATCATACCCCTTCATTTCAAGATCGGCATATTTGAAACCAGTTTAACCATCTCAAGAAGAAGAGGGACTATCCTTGAGACTCCCATGATGCAAAAGAAGATTGACCGTTTCCAAGCGCAAGAACGACGGAAAACAATGATCCATCCTGGTGACTAGCTGAAATTCTCCTCTCAAAGGCAAAATTGAAAAAAAGAGAGAGAAAAAAAATACAAAAAAAAAGAATAAAAAAAAAGAGAAAAGAAAGAGAGCCTAGTCCCCAGCGATCCTCTCGAAAGCAAAAGTCAAAGGATCCGGTCGTTACTCAAGAGGAGTCTCAGAGTGAATAAAGAGACAGCGCGGATGTCCCTCAGTATTACCTTTAACCAACTCCGGCCATCCTCTCGATTTTAGAGGACATTCCCATTACCAATACCCTGGCCCTTGGCAAAGCTAAATTTGACCTCTCATTATTAGAGGCAATAAAAGATGCAACCACAGATTTCCTCACCTTAGAAATCCCAAACACATCCCCAAAAAAGCCAACCTCTCATCTTTAGAGGTTTAGCCAGCAAAAGGCCTAGCCGACCTCTCGTTTTAAGAGGTCATGATATCCCGAATTACCCAAAGACCGATCGAAACCCCGAGACCCAGTCGCAGTTTCTACCGGATAGCAGTTTCATTCCAATATCGTCGAGATCTAAATCAGATTATTGCTTAAAGCGGAGCCAAATCCATCCCGGCTCAAAGGACCATCAAGTGAAGATTGTGCAAATTCCCTCCGTTCATTCGACGTTTCAGGTGAGCATATTTCATCTCTCCTCCGCAAACACCTGCTGTGGGCATCCCACTGGGGCTTCACATTCGTGTCTCTCATCGACACTCCAAGAGGACATGTTCTTTCAATTCTCAAAATCCTCAAAGGTCCTCAGATCCTCGAATTCCAACTTTCATTTTCTTCATTCGGGATAACCCGAACTACGGCGACCTGAGCTCCTCCCAAGGAGGGGAACGTAGGCAACCATAACTGGTCCGGTCGAAATCACAAACAGATCTCAGAAGATCTGGTCTCCTCAAGGACCATGCCCATACACTGTTCACCTTTCCGAGTTTGATTCTCGATATCAGTTTCTCCTCAGGATTGATAAAAATATTTGTTCATATCGGCATTGGTGGTTGAGTAACCCGAACATCAATAAAGGGTTTTAAGCAGCTTTGTGATCATCACGAATAAGACAAGTTTTCAAGTGTCTCGACAAGTCTTCTCTTTCTACATCATAGAAAGATAGAGCCAAACACTGTTTTGGTCGGCAGGGGCTTCCATACACTTTTCCACGCCTTGTGATGCTTATACTCTCCCAAAAGAGTCAAACCCAAAGCGAGGATGTCATACAGAAGTTCGGGATTCATTTCCCACCATTCGAAAGATATGCCCCTGCACGTAAACACTTCTGAGTCTTGTCCAGCGACTGATTGACTGCGGTTTGAAGTGATGAATTGACTCTTTGGCCACAAGATGACTCTGTCTGCGAGGAAGCTGCATGGAATTTCCTCAAGTTGGGGCTTTGGTTAAGGTATCCCTTCGGCTCTCCTTACCAGATTTCCCTCCAGGTTTGCTTTGCACTGTCAACTGGGGCTTCACCAAGCCGGAATCATCCTCTGCACGTTCTCTGCTGCTTGCTGTCTCAGACGCGTGATACACTTTGTCCTCAACTAGCAATGGACCTGCTGCGATCTGTACTCCCGGGAGCGTCCCCGACTTGCCTAAGCTGCACCATCACTTATACGTTTCCCCTATAACGGGAGAGGGTCCACCCCATTACAAACACCTTTCGTCCCATACACGATCCCTCATAGAGCAACTGATACAGACATATCTGCTCATCAAGCCGTGCCAAATCCCTACTTCCTTTCCATCCCCAGCTGAGATGGACTTGTGCAACAAAAGATTAATAATGCATAAGCAAAAAGTCAAATAATTGCAATTTGCCTAGAGTGTTGTGTTCCCCCCCCCCCGCAGGGTACAATAATCAAAGTGATCATAATCTGATTATTGGAGTTGTTCCTCAATCACAATCTGGACAAGGATTCCAAATCCTGTAGGTGGCCTACCCCGCCTTTGTCATCGTCATCAGCATCGTCGAAAAGAGCCTCAGCTGCCCAGTCTCCAAGCATTGCTCGTCAAAAGGAGTTTCAGATGCCCATCAGCTTCGGCAAATTGCCCGTGTTGGATGAAGGATTATCGTCTCCCGTGTTGGACTGAAGGATTATCGTTTCCCGTGTTGGACAGAAAGATTATCGTCTCCCGTGTTGGACGGAAGGATTATCGTCTCCCGTGTTGGACGGAAAGATTATCGTCTCCCATGTTGGACGGAGATTCCCTATCAATATCCCGTGTTGGACGAAGGATTATCATTGCCCGTGTTGGACGAAGGATTATCGTCTCCCGTGTTGGACGGAAGGATTATCGTTTCCCGTGTTGGACGGAAGGATTATCGTCTCCCGTGTTGGACGGAAAGATTATCGTCTCCCGTGTTGGACGGAGATTCCCTATCAATATCCCGTTTTGGACGAAGGATTATCATTGCCCGTGTTGAACGGAGATTCTTCATCAATATTCCGTGTCGGACGGAAGGTTCATCAGTTCCCGTGTTGGACGGAGATTCTTCATCAATATTCCGTGTCGAACGGAAGGCTCATCAGTTCCCGTGTCGAACAGAGATTCTTCATCAATATTCCGTGTCGGACGGAAGGTTCATCAATTCCCACGTCGGACGGAGATTCTTCATCAATATTCCGTGTCGGATGGAAGGTTCATCAATTCCCGTGTCGGACGGAGATTCTTCATCAATATTCCGTGTCGAACGGAAGGTTCATCAGTTCCCGTGTCGGACGGAGATTCTTTATCAATATTCCGTGTCGGACGGAAGGTTCATCAATTCCCGTGTCGGATGGAGATTCTTCATCAATATTCCGTGTCGGACGAAAGGTTCATCAGTTCCCGTGTTGGACGGAGATTCTTCATCAATATTCCGTGTCGGACGGAAGGTTCATCAGTTCCCGTGTCGGACGGAGATTCTTCATCAATATTCCGTGTCGAACGGAAGGTTCATCAGTTCCCGTGTCGGAAGGATTCTTCATCAATATCCCATGTCGGACAGAAGGTTCATTAGTTCCCATGTCGGACGGAAGGTTCATAATCAGATCCCCCGTGTTGGACGGAAGTCTCACCATCAATACCCTGTGTTGGATGGAGATTTCATCATAAATGTCCCGGAAGTTCATCATCAGGTCCCGTGTCGGACGGAAAAGCATTACCAAATGCTTGGACGGAATATTATCAAGAGCCCGTGTTGGACGGAGATTGATCATCAGCAAATGCCCTTGTTAGAGAGCAGTAGCATCAGTTTCCTCAGCAGCTACAGGTAAGCACAGCAAAGGTATGAAGGCACATCTCTATCCTTTTCTTGCTTCTTGTTAGTTTCGTTTCCGAACTATGATTTGGCTTGATTCCCTCCCCGGGATACGTAGGAATCCTTTCTCATAAGGTCCAGCCATCCGATCTCCCCAGATCATTTTCCTCCATCCGCCTATCCCCAGCTGCTCATTGGGATTGGGTCCTTTTTATCGACAACCTCACTTCTTCCATAAGTGAAGTTGCCGAGGGGCTCTATGAGTACGCCAATCCAATTCTCAATCTTTTTAGGTGCATTTTAATGTGATAAAATTGCACTAAGGGGCGTTTTGGTAAATTCTCGGTCCGTTCCGAGACTTCCGGAAACATTTTATAAGTTTCTCGCGAAGGAAGTATGTTTTAGTATTTTTCTCGGACAAAAGGACCTACAAGGAATTATTGGCGTTGGACCTTTAAGGAATTAGCCCGGAATGTTCCAGAACCAGTTGCTGGCGCCAGAAATGGTTATTGACACGTTATGTCACGCGACAGTTTGAGCCATGGAAAAGCGGAGCAGGAGGTCGTGCAACATATTAATTCCAATCCCAATCAGCTTTAAATACCAAATTCTTTCATTTTGGCAAGGGGGCTCTCACAAAAAACACACAGTTCACACAGCTCCTCTCTCTCTCCTCTCTCTAAACGCAAAGAATACCTCTCTCTATCTAAACGCAAATTGCCCCTCACCATTGTTCCTCACCAAGCTTCCTCACCATCTCCCTCACCAAACAATTCACCGGCGACCTTACCGCCCACCACCGCTTCCATCGTTCCTTCACCGGCGTCCCTCCTCAGCAATGCCAAACCCAACAACAACCGATTACTCACCGTTCTCCACCTCCAACTCCATCGTCTTCCTCACCATTCCCTTCTCCCTCTCACCGAAAACCTAGCCCAACCTACCCTCTCCCCTTCAAACTCCCTCGCCTTCTTCTCCGCCAGTCCTCTCTCGCTACCCAGACGTCAATCCTCTCAACGAAACCAACACCGAATCAGAATCGCCTCCTCAATCAAACCACAATCGTCTTCTCCGATCTAAACTCCTTTGCCGGCTACCCACATCAATCAAGTCCGATCAACACCTACCGTTGCATCACCGTTCACCACCACCGTCCCCAACAACGCCAATCAATCCCCTGTTCCAAGCCCGTCAACCCCTAGTCCGGTCTAGTTCCACCAACAATCAAAGGTGTTCACGTCTGATTGCATCTGCCCGTGGACAAAGAGATCTTTCGAGATTTAAGATGTTAATTCCAAATCAATCTGAGAGTTCATCGTTCTGAAGCTGATTGCATCTCCAACAATCAAAGGTGTCCACCGTTCTGAAGCTGATTGAAGAATTCCATACCTAACGTGGTATCGAATTTGAGGATACTACAAGGGTAACGCCCTGACTTCTTCTCTCTCTTTCTCTGTTTTGACTGTGTAGTGCAATTGTCTTGATTATAATGCTCGTGATGTAGAATCTGGGTGTTTGGTTTTGTTACAATTTCAATTTAGCATGTAGTATGCTCTGTTTCATTTGGATGCTCTGATCGTTGGGATCTGTTTTATACTTTTGTCGTGGTGATGATACTTGTTTTGTTCATGTGCTTATGTGCGTTGTGCACGAATTATGCTAAGGTGAGCGTGGATCGTCTCATATCCACGTTCATCTAAGCTTGGATCTCTTTGAGGTCGTTGGGACCTGTTTCGTACATTTATCGTAGTGATTATGGATGTTTTTGTATTGATGTCGTGCGTTGGGCATGAATTGCTAAGGTGAGTGTGGATTATTCCATAACCACACTCATCTGCAAATTGGTTTTCTCTGAGGTCGTTGGGATCTGATTTCTATTTTTTGTTAATCTCGGATTGTCGTTTATTGTTCTGTAATCAAAGCATTTGTAAAACCTCTGCAGATGGCGGAGTATGTCCCGCGACACAACTGGCCATTCATGGTCCTGCGTCGTGCGACATACTTGGCCTATCTGCAGCTGGTTATTTTTCAGTTGTAAGTTGTTTCATTCTTATGTAATCAGGTGGTGGTCTCTTGAATTAAATGACTCACAAGTTGTAATTCCTTTCTTTGAGCAATAAAATAAAGCATTAAAATGCATTTTATACATATTTTGTCACACACTTTTGAATGTCTTGAATGTTGAACATAGAAAGACTCGTCTACGGACGAGGCTGTAACGATGTGTTGCCTTTTTCGCGGGAAAAATTCGATTTTTGCGTTTCTTTGAAAAACCAAATAAAACCGGAAAAAACGGAGTCGCCACGCCATTTTAATTTTGAAGGGCCAAAACTTTGAAAAAAGCCCGAGATCAGAGATTTAGGTTCGGAGGTCATGTTACGCGTCGGGAAGGACGTTAGTGTGCACCCGACGCGCCTCGTAAAAACGAGTCTTCCAAGCTGAAAATCATTTGTGTGTGTGTGTGTGTGTTTTGGCCAAAATAAGTTGAAACTGGAAAAAGTAAAAATTGGGATGTCTTTTTAAGACTTTAAACTGATCCCATGATTTTTTGGAGAATTTTTGGTTTGAGATTTGGTACTCAAAAAACCCTTTGAAGTTGAGAAGTCACTTCTGCCAGAAGAAAATGGCAGCAGACACCTGATTTGAAATGGATTCAAGGGTCCTAAAACTTCATAATCTGGATGAACTCAGAGAATGAAAGTTTCTCTAGACTCCTTGAATAAACTTTGTGTGAAAGAAATTTCCATTTTGGAGAAGATTTGAGGGGTCAAAACCTTCTGGTAACCTCAGATATAAGATCTGGATTCCCAGAAACTGATGAACTAGCCTCTGAAAGAAAAATTGAAAAGAGGAGTTTTACTCACCCAAAAAATAAGGTAAAAATATGTCTGGAAAGCTCTGGATGTTGGCTACAAAAAGTGTTTTGTAGTTAACACCAAATTCCAAGTTCATCTGTGTCCAAAAATTAAGACCATGGACTGAGGTCTGAGAAAATTGCTACTGGACAGCAACTTTCCAAGAAAGAAAACAAGATTTTAAGGGGAGTTTTGCATCCATGCTTGTCCCCATTTCCCTAGGTTTTGGTTAGTGATCACTAGACATTTTAGTGGTGAATCAACTATACCAAACCATCCTTGGGGTACATTAGGACTAAGCATTTCATTTGCTTGGGGAGGGGGATTTTACCCTTTGAAATCAAGATTTAGTGCTTGAAAATGGTTTTTTAGGGTTTTGAAAGTGCATTTTTGCAAGTAAGAAAGAAAAGCTTTGAAAATAATGTTGATCTTTGTAGAAGATCATCCATGGAGATGGTCTTCCATGGTGATCTTCTTAGATCTAGAGAAAAAAGATGAAAGAACTACATTTTGTAGTTTGAAGATGCATGCATGGATGAGATTTAGGGTTAGGAAGAGGAGGGTTTACCAATCTTCCTTGTGTTCTTGAGTGTTTGGCTTGAGTGTATGAGTGTTTAGGGCTTTAATATGAGAGTGAGTGGATGAGTATGAGTTGGGAAAGATTGGAGAGAAAAAGGTGACAATTCTTGAGAATTCTCACTGTTTTCTCTCTATATTTCGCCAGAGGTTCGTTGCATTTGTGTTCTTTTCTTTTTATTTTTGTGACTGGAGGGCTCAATTTATAGCCCTCTGAAAGTTACATACTTGTCCGCGCGGATAGGATCAGGCAGCGTGCACTGTTCATTAAATGCAGCTTCAGCTTTGGACAAGAAGAATAATCTTTTTCAAAATTCAAATTGACCAAACGCTTTTGTTTCCAAAGATTGCTATATTTGGTTTTCTTCATTTGTTTTTCTTTTTTGAGATTCTTTTTAAGGTTTAACCTTAAATAACAATGCCCATTTTACCCTCACTTTGTTAGGAATGTTAGGATAGTTAGGAATTATTAGAAATGTTATGACTTCCGTTAATTTTCTAACGAAAATTCTAACAAGCTCAAATTGGAGCACTTACGTAGCCCTCGGCGACGGCGCTTCGAAGGAAGCTGGTCGTCGATAAGAGTAAGGCTCCATATTTGGCGTGATGATCGAGTGATCGGGTGGCCGAACCTAGCGATAGGCTACCTACGTATCCCGAATGGGAATCAAGCTGCCGTAGTTCGGGTCTTTGACTCGGAGATGATGGCGTTTAGGTGCCTCGAACCCGATGAGCGAGTTCTCGCGGTTGCCGGAGAGAAACTCGCTGGGATAAGAGATGACCATTTTTGGTCTCGATGGCTATCCGCTCTGCTGGGGATAGGAATGACCATTTTTGGTCTCTGCTGGGGATGATTGCGATTTATTGCTTTCCTAGTGATAGCATCTTAGGTGCCTCAAACCTTGGAGATGGCGTTTTAGGTGCCTCGGACCTTGAAGATGGCATTTTAGGTGCCTCGAACCTTGGAGATGGCTTTTTAGGTGCCTCGGACCTTGATGATGATGGCTTTTTAGGCGCCTCGGACCTTGAAGATGGCGTTTTAGGTGCCTCGAACCTTGATGATGGCTTTTTCGGTGCCTCGGACCTTGATGATGATGGCTTTTTAGGCGCCTCGGACCTTAATTTGAAATGGCCTTTCGGTGGACTTTGTCTGCTGCCGAAGGAGAGGGTGACCGTTTTGGTCGGGGGGCTGGACCTAATGATAGGCTACCTACGTATCCCTAGTGGGAATCAAGCCCTTTCGTAGTTCGAGTACTACTCGAGATTCCGTTGGCTTTTGGGATTCCGTTAACTTTGCTGGGGATTTCGTTAGCCTTTGCTGGGGAAAATCAGACATATTCGTCTGGGAAATCGGTCTTACGTTTGACTGCCGTGGGCAATTTTTGATGAAAGATACGGGATCTCGTTATCTTTCTCGTGGCACTCGGTCTTACGTTTTACTGCCGGGGGTAATTTTGATGAAAGATACGGGATCTCGTTATCTTTCTCGGGGCACTCGGTCTTACGTTTTCGCCGGGGTAATTTTGATGAAAGATACGGATCTCGTTATCTTTCTCGGGCACTCTGGTCTTACGTTTACCGCCGGGTAATTTTGATGAAAGATACGGGATCTCGTTATCTTTCTCGAGGCACTCTGGCCTTACGTTTGACCGCCGGGGTGATTTTGATGAAAGATACGGATCTCGTTATCTTTCTCGGGCACTCGGTCTTACGTTTGACTCGCCGGGTAATTTTGATGAAAGATACGGATCTCGTTATCTTTCTCGAGGCACTCGGTCTTACGTTTGACTCCGGGGTAATTTTGATGAAAGATACGGGATCTCGTTATCTTTCTCGGCACTCGGTCTTACGTTTGACCGCCGGGGTAATTTTGATGAAAGATACGGATCTCGTTATCTTTCTCGGGGCACTCGGTCTTACGTTCGATCACGGGGTAATTTTGATGAAAGATACGGATCTCGTTATCTTCTCTGGCACTCTGGCCTTACGTTTGACTTCCTGGGGTGATTTTGATGAAAGATACGGATCTCGTTATCTTTCTGGGACACTCGGTCTTACGTTTACTGCACGGGGGTAATTTTGATGAAAGATACGGATCTCGTTATCTTTCTCGAGGCACTCGGCCTTACGTTTGACTCGCCGAGGTCAATTTTGATGAAAGATACGGATCTCGTTATCTTTCTGGCACTCGGCCTTACGCTTTGATCGCCGGAAATGATTTTGATGAAAGATACGGATCTCGTTATCTTTCTCGGCACCTCGGTCTTACGCTTGACCGCCGGGGTAATTTTGATGAAAGATACGGATCTCGTTATCTTTCTCGGGGCACTCGGTCTTACGCTTCGATCACGGGGTAATTTTGATGAAAGATACGGATCTCGTTATCTTTCTCGGGGCACTTGGCCTTACGTTTGACCGCCGGGGTAATTTTGATGAAAGATACGGATCTCGTTATCTTTCTCGGGCACTCGGCCTTACGTTTGACCGCCGGGGGTGATTTTGATGAAAGATACGGATCCGTTATCTTTCTCGGGACACTCTGGCCTTACGTTTTACCGCCGGGTAATTTTGATGAAAGATACGGGATCTCGTTATCTTTCTCGAGGCACTCGGTCTTACGTTTGACTCCGTCGGGGTCAATTTTGATGAAAGATACGGATCTCGTTATCTTTCTCGGTACTTGGCCTTACGTTTGATCACGGAAATGATTTTGATGAAAGATACGGGATCTCGTTATCTTTCTCGGGGCACTCGGTCTTACGTTTGACTGCCGGGGGTAATTTTGATGAAAGATACGGGATCTCGTTATCTTTCTCGGGGCACTCGGTCTTACGTTTGACTGCCGGGAAATATTTTCTTGACAAGGGGCTGACTTTGGTTATCTTGTCAAGTTGGGGACTGAATTGCAGAGTCCTGAAATTTTAAGGGGCAAAAGGGTCATTTTGACCCTTGCAATCTCATCCGCGCGGATAGGGATGGAAAGTCAGGGGTATTAATTAGGGCCAACGCCCTTCTCCTTCCCCATTCAGTTTTTTGAAACTGTCGAGAGCAGAGAGAGAGAAACTGCCATTCCGCCATTTTTGGCCATTTAAGCTTCAAAATTCGTCCGTTTTCTCCAATTTTTTGAGCAATGGAACACGGGGAAGGCGCTTTTCAAGGCCAAGGGCGTGGTCCTATAGCGGAGAGGCGATTGGAGCTTGTCCGGATGAGGAGGCATTACAATCTTTCGCAGTCGGTCGAGGAGGAGCATTACCCCGATGCTTGGCAACATTGGGCTTCGGATCCGCATCTCCGAACGGTATACTTCGAATCCTCTTGATCCTCTTGTCGATTTCTTGCTTGAAATTTTTGGGTGATTTTTGAATATTTTTTTTTTTGAATATTGAATATTGATATTGATGATATGCAATGTTGCAATGAATTTGTGAGTGTCCCAAAAATGTGCATTTTGCTTGGGAAAAGAATTGGCATTTTCGCCACATTTTTTTTTTTAATTCGAAAATTTCATGTGAAAATTCGAAGAATTGTGATTTTTTTTGGAATTGAATATTGCATGTTCTTGATGATGATTTTTTTTTTTTTGAAATTGAATTTTGATATTGATGAATGATGATGCAATGCATGCATTTTGTTTGGAAAGAATGGGCATTTTGCCAATATGAGATGTATGTATGTTTAGGATTTTTTTTTTGAAAAGTGGGACGGATTTTTCCTCCCGTTGTATGTAAGATGGATGATATGCATGTATGCATTTTTTTTTGAAAATGGGACGGAGTTTTTACTTCCGTAGGAATGCATCCTCTTTTTTTTTTTTGATGAATGCATTGGGACTTGCAAATTGTTTTCTTTCATGCGAGAAAAATGGGGCTATGCTCATTGTATGCTGTTATGCTGTCGAATTTTTTTTTTAATGTAAATGCAAAGGCAATCTTTTGACATTTTCTCTTTTTTTTTTTACAGGGCGGAAACCGTTTTGTGACGGAGCAACTGAACAAGATGAAGACTCGAGGATCGGTGGAGTCTGTGATTGATTTGTGGGATCGGCTTCCGGATGCGGGCCGAGGAGCTTTGCCGAGTCCGAGACAGATTGTTGTCGAGACGGGGCTCTGGGAGTTCGTCGAGTGCTTGAGGGGACTGGTCAAGTTCCCTAAGAGCAAGGGCTTGATGTTCGCTCTAGCGCAGCATTGGTGGGATGCGACCCACACATTCCACTTCTTCTGGGGCGAGGCGACTGTTACGCCTTCTGACTATGCTGCGATCACGGGTCTGTCCTTCAATGGACGCAGCATTGAGTGGAGAGATGGCTACAGCGATGCGGATCTCGTTGTGCTCTTCTTGGATTTTCCCCTATTCCCAAAAAGGGGATGGGGATGGAGTATGCCGTGGTCTTCGGTAAGATTGGGGAGACCATCGCGAGTTACGAGGCCGGGAGGATAGGTTTAGCGCCGAGCGATTGCTAGGTCCTTCCTCCGGTTTACCTTTTCGAGCACGCCTTGGGCATGCCGAGGGGACGGCAGCCTTTGCCTTGCCGAGGTCCTTGGAGGACATGGAGACGGTTGAGATATTTCCCGGGGAGGCCGGCCGGGCCGAGCCGTACTTCGCTCTGATAGATACAAATGGAAGGCCGTGAGCTCCTCAGATCGCTTCGAGTTTGCTCGAGGTATAAGCTCTCTTTTGCTTTCCCTCTTTCCTTTGAGCACACACTTTTATTTGCACCGGATTGATTGGATTTTTACCTTTCGCAGTACGGGCGTTGGAGTTTTTCCACGTCACGGTGTGGAGGCACCGAGGCGTACGTCGGGCGTATCCGGCCATGCGCCTTGGTCCAAGCCTCGCCCGGAAAAGATAAGCTCCAGGGGCGTACGACTCTCAGGTACGCGGATTGCCTTCCTTCGACGGAGGCCGAGACGGATGAGGGGATGATATTCTTCCCCCGGGATCGCTTGAGGTAGCGCACCGAAGGGCGCCGAGATCCGGACAGGCAGCGGAGGATTTTGAGGGGCCCGACTTGCGACGCCTACTATCCGGGAGAGAAGGGTGACGCGCCGCATGGCGTGAACTCGCCTTGAGGACACCGGTGGAGCCTCCCGCCGATATGATGCACTCCGAGCGATCGGTCCGTGACTGGGATGATTACCGAGCAAAGCCAAAGACTTCTCGGACTTCGTGGCGATCGAGCCATATGCGACGTTCGTCTTGAGGAGGCCGAGGATGCCTCAGTTTTGGAGAGGGAGGGGCTTGGGATCCCGCGGTACCCTCGGACGGATTTTTCCTACATCCAGGATGGGGTCCGATTGAGGGTGCAGATCCTCACTCGAGCGGCTTCCACGAGCTTTCCGCCTCGTCCGGTATGAAGGTATGGCTTCACCTTTTCCCTTCTTTTCTTTCTTTTGTTTCATCATCTCTAGCATCACTTCTTTTTTTTTTTTTTTTTTGACGCTTTTGCTTTTGTGCGCTTTTCTGAGGTGGTCGTCGAGACACCGACGAAGCAAGTGATCGGGGCTAAGAGATTCATACGGAGAATGGTTGCTTGCGGGCACCTCAGGCTAGGGCGAGGAGACCACGGCCGGCACTCCGTCCGACGGAGGCTTCTCCTATTCCCTGAGACTTCTTCCGAGACCCCTCTTCTCCTCTCATTGATCACCGCGCGGCACCGCCTTCGGATCACGTCATTCTTGGGGATCCGTACGGGCAGTGGACACGCTCGCGGCATGGTGGGTCGTCTCCGTATGTTCAGGAGTCTGACGCCTTCACCTTCGGATTCGATTTCTTCAGTGGATCCGGGTTTACCCTATCGAGTGTGCCGGTTGGTCCCGACGAGCCTCTTTCTCGGAGATGAGGACGATTCCGAGCCCGAGACTTTCGTGGCTCCCGACGAGGCGGGCCCGAGTCGCAAGAGGGGCCGGGGAGACATCGGCGCCGGAGACTCCGATTGATTTTTTTTTTTTTGAGATTTAGATTTGTACAGATTATGCACATTTTTTTTTTGGATGTAATAATTTAGGATTTTATTTATGTTTGTTTGTTTTTTTTTTATGCACACTCTCTTTTTTTTTTTTTGGAATGTAATAATTTAGGATTTTATTTTATGAATGCAATGCAATATGAATGCAAAGTTGTTGCATGAGCCTTGGTTTTTTTTTTTTTTTGCAAGGGTGTTTGGTATATGGACTGGTTTGGGGAGGGTTTTTGCACAAGTTTCGAGCAACCGGACGGAATATTCCCTTTTGGTGTAGTAGCTTGACTGTTGCAGATTTTTCGATGGGGAGCAAACGTATCCGCGCGGATGGGGACAAAGATCTCGACATTGTCCTTTAATTTTGGTTCGACCTGGTCTTGCTTTATTTCAAATTCAAATATCTTCTTCAACCTCCAAATTTCAAACACCATTTTCGGGAGGAAGAGAGAAAAACCATGGAAAGCCTTAGAAAAGCTCCCTCAAAATTGTCCCAAGAGTCCCAAATGTCATTTTTCAACAAGTTCAAGGATTGGTCCCGGAAATTATGCATGAGAGAAGGTCTTTCTTTGAAGAACGGTACAAGGTACGATGCTTGTGGTCTCTCAAAGAATTGGTTCCGGATTATGACCTCTTAAGGGCTTCTTCTTCGTTTTGGGATACTAGAAGGCATGTCTTTTGCCTTTCCTTCAACGAGATTGTTCCGACCGTGGAAGAATTTCGGGCCTTGCTTGGAGGTCCTGAGGTGGAGGAGATAGCAATTCCTTTGTCCTGAGGAGCTTCTTTTGTTGACAAGTTGTGCAACCTTCTTCATCTTTCCCTGAGGAAGCACGAGGCATGATCCGCGGTCCCGACCATTTTGATATTTCCGGTCTTCCCGACAGATTTAGGGGCTTAGGCTTGGTGGATGACGCCTATTGGGATGCCTTTGCACTTTGCATGTTCGGCACTTTGTTCATGGTCTATTCCTTCGGGATTTGCCATCGATCTCGCCGGATGTTGTCGTTCATTGTCGCCCGGCGTAGATGTCGTTCCTTTGATTCTTGGGGAGACTTTTCATGCTCTCGACGCATTAGCTACCGGACGGCGGTACATGCACCTGGGCAGCCCGTTTCTCTTGACCCCGTGGCCGATGGAGCGTTTGGGGTTCTTCGGGAAACCTCTCGATATGATCGTGCCTTGGACTTTTGCCAGAGAGGTGTCGATGTAGACTTTGATGATCGTGGCTCGTGGGCACGTTGGATGGCGGGTCGCTGCACCGAAGATATCGATGGTTGGTGCCTCATTGGCGGGTGGAGACTCGCAGAGTGCTTCAGATCGGGTCCCATGTGGTTATGCTTCCGGGCTTTCTCACCCGCTTCTACATTCCGGCTCCGGTCCTTAGGCGCTTTGGCTTGGAGCAGGTTCCTTTCGAGGGCTTTGATGATGTAGCCACCTGTGGTGGTGGCTCCTGCTTTCCATGGATGATCCCTCGGTGTTTCCATTTCTTTCCCGAGTATGGAGGTACGATGCCTTTCCTCCTCGGGTCATTCTCAGCGTCCGAGACCGGTGTTCCCGACCACTGTACCCGGATTGGTACGAGGGGCATCCGGGAGAGACTCAGTGGCTATTTCTGAGACGGCGTGAGGCCATCAGAGGTGCGGAGGACCAGACTGCTTCGAGAGGAGGAGGGCCGAGGCGAGGGCCAACCCTCATGACCTGAGCGGGGACGCCGTGGACCGATTATGAGGCTTACGTCAAGAGACAGGAGAGGAGGGCTCCTATGTTACCGCCTAGGTTACAGGAGATGAGGGATGACGCTAGGGCTACTAAGGCCCCGACAGAGGCCGGTTTGATAGACCCCGTTCCTATACCGCAGCTTGGTAGGAGGAATACCGACATTTTTCCTGGCTCGTAAGAGAAAGACTCTGAGGGGGAAGAAGAAGGGAGAGACCAAGACGAGTGGCTTGGAGTGACTCCGAGGTTTCCAAGTATCCCTTTCTTGCCATGACGCATACATTAGTTTGATTATGTATCTTAGTTTTCCTTTAGCAGTTGCCGCTGTAGGAATGAATCGGGCTTAGACTCATCAAAGAGCTTTTAACTTGTAATGAATATTTGAATTGCTTTAGAGTTTTTCGAGACGCTTTCATGGTCTCGATCAATTGTATTGATGCCAAAGTATGGCTTTTATTTGTGCTTTAGACCGAACCGTTTCCGCCGCCTACGTTCCCCTCATTTTGAGGAGCTCAGTCTTCGTAGTTCAAACCGGTGAACTCTTTTTTGTTTTTTTTTTGTTTTGTTTTTTTTTTTTGGTGCAACCCTCGTTTTTTACCTAGGCCGCCCTTTTCGGGTTTCTAACCTAGTTGGGTATTACTCTTTTAGCACTCTTTTTTTTGTTTTTTTTTTTTTTTTTGTGTTTTTTTTTTTGGTGCAACCCCGTTTTTTACCTAGGCCGCCCTTTTCGGGTTTCTAACCTAGTTGGGTATTACTCTTTTAGCACTCTCTTTTTTGTTTTTTTTTTTTTTTTTTTTTTTTTTTTTTGTTTCTTTTTTTTTGTTGTTTGTTTTTTTTTGTTTTTTTTTTTTTTACGCGTAGTATCTCGCGCAGCCTTGTCACCATTCACCGGGTGTACAAAGGGATTCCCGTCGAGGTCCGCAAGTTGCATGGCGCCTCCGGAGAAGATCTTCCGGACTACATACGGCCCGACCCATACAGCTCCCATTTGCCGAGAGGGTTGATACGGACCGGGGCTTTTCTTTTAGAACGAGATCACCTTCTCGGATCTCCCGATGCTTTACTTTCTTGTCGAAGGCTCTCGGCCATTCTTCCTTGGTAGGCCCTGGATGTGTTCCATGGCCTTCGCCGGCGTTCGTCCGCAGGGCCAATTCATCATGGCGACTCGGGAGCCATTCGACCTCGTTGATTTGGCTTTCCAGCCAGATACCTGAGCGAGGGTATTTCCACTCGATTGGGAGTACGGCTTCCATTCCGTATGTGAGGGCAAAAGGTGTTTCCCGCCTGCCGTTCCGACCGATGTTCTCAGAGCCCCAGAGTGCCAGTGTAACTTCTCGGGCCAATCTCTACCTTGGACACCATTTTCCTGATGATATTTTCCGTGAGTCTTGTTTGTCGCTTCGACGGCTCCGTTGGTTTGGGGCCCGTAGGGTGATGACTTGTGACGGGTTATTCGGAATTCTCGCCAAGCAACCTGTCACATTCCCCTTCGAAGTGGGATCCATTATCTCGAAATGATTTCGGCCGGCAACCCGTATCGGCACATGATGTTTTCTTTGATGAAGAGGGCGACTTTCTTTGAATTGAGGATTTTGTAGGACTCGCTTCAACCCACTTGGTGAAATAATCCACGGCTACCGTGACGAACTCGTGGCCGCACGCTCGATGGTGTGATTTTGCCTATGACATCAATTCCCCAAGTGACGAATGGCCAAGGGGTTGTCATGCAAGATAACTCGTGAGGAGGCAAGTGATTAAGATTTGAGTATCGCCGACATTTGTCGCAGCTTTTGACAAACCGGATGCGCCTCGGCTTCCATGGTGATCCAAAAATACCCCATTCTCGCATGATTTGCATCGTAGCTCGAGCATTCATGTGAGGGCCGCAGTACCACCATGTATTTCTTTCATGAGTTCGGTAGCCTCTTGTTTGCCGATACATCGCAGAGGGGGCCTTGATAACGTTTTTGTATAACATGTTTCCCAAAAGGACATAATGGGAGGCGAGCCGTCTGTGGCCGAGAGACTTTTTGCTTTGATTCCTTCTTTATATTCCCCATCTTCGTTTTTGAAAGAGGCCTCGCCATCCTTCGTGCACCGGTAACTGAGCGTACTGTGGATCATTGATCGCCCGGCTTCCGCTTCACTTCGAAGCTAATAGGCGGGGTTTCTCTTCTCCCGACTCAATGGTTTAACAGACTTTCCTTCGTGTATTTCGACAAGAGAGGCTAGTGTAGCCAGAGCATCTCGCGAACCTCGTTTCTTGGCCTCTTGGCAAGTGTAATGAAAGCCGATTTCTTTGAACCGAGTTATTAACTCTTCCATGTAAGCATGATACTTCGCAAACCCGGATCCACGGTCTTCCATTTGTTAGAGACCCGATTGATGATGAGGGCAGTCACCGTACACCTCCAATTCCTTGATATTTCTTTCAAGGGCGGCTTCCAACCCAGCCTATGCAAGCTTCATATTCAGCAGTCGTTGTTGGTGACTTCGGTTCAAATTTTATCAAGCTATGGGGTGTGTTCGTCGGCAGGATCGACTAGAAGCATTCCTATCCCGTTCCCCTTTTGTTTGACGCCCGTCGAAGAAGAGTTGCCGCCGATTTTCTCCTTCTAGAGCGAAGATTCCATCATCGGGAAATTGAGGTTCAGGTCCCTGACTCATCACTTGGGAAATCGGCCGATGTTCCGCCATTATGCGTCCTTTTATGGATTTCCTTGAAACATAAGCGATGTCATATTCGGCCAAAAAGAACGACCATTTTGCCAATCTCATGGAGATGGAAGGCTTGTCGAACGTATATTTGATGGGGTCTATCCTTGAAACAAGATGTATCGGGTGAGACCGCATGTAGTGTTTCAATTTTCCCACTACCTGCACCAAACCTCGCGCAAGTCTTCTCGCAAGGCAGTAATTGAGTTCGCTTCCTTGGAGCTTTCGCTACGAAATAGATGGCGTTTCGACTTTGGAATCTTTTTTCTCTTGAGCTAGCATAGCCCCAATTGCCGTATCCGTGATGCTTAGATATAGCAAGAGTGGCTTTTGCCGATGTGGTGGGCAGTAGAATCTGGGGATTCACAAGGTATGCCTTAATTTGTTCAAAGGCAAGCCGACATTCTCGGGGTCCATTCTCGTAGGCATTCTTTTTCATCAACTTGAAGATTGGCTCGCATCGAGGTAAGCCGATTTACAAAGCGGCTTATGTATTGCAGCCTTCCCATGAAGGATTTTACTTCCTCGGTTGTCCGCGGTGGCTTCATTTCAACTATCGCCTTGATTTTCTCGGGGATCTACTTCGATTCCCCCTGCTCTGGTCACCATATATCCTAGTACCTTGCCCCGTCTTACACCGAAGGTGCACTTGGCCGGATTCGGGCCTCATGTCGTGGTCTCTGAGGCGGCCGAAGAATTTTCTCAAATCAACAAAGTGCCGCCATCTCGATCCTCCGGAATGTATTATCATGTCGTCCACATAGACCTCAATTTCTTTGTGGATCATGTCATGGAACAGCCGTAGCCGCCCTTCCGGTACGTAGCCCCATTCTTTAGTCCGAATGGCATGACCGTGTAGCGCATGTGCCCCAAGGGGTTGTGAAGGTCGCTTTGGCTTGATCTTCTTCTCGCCATTTTGATTTGGTTGTAGCCAAGAAACCATCGACGAAAGATTCGACTTCGTGGTCGTCGTGGAATCTACCAAAATGTCGATGTTTGGCGTGGGGAAATCGTCTTTTTGGACTGGCTTTGTTCAAGTCTCTCGAAGTCTACGCAGCATCGGATCTTTCCGTTGGCCTTCGTCACCGTCACTATGTTGGATGCCATGTTGGGTATTCAATGACCCCGATGAACCCCGCCCGAAAGCATCTTTTCTATTTCCTCTTTCACTTGTAAGGACCATTCGGGATTAATTCTTCTTAGCTTCGCTTTACCGCTTCGACTTCCGGGTCGAGCGGTATTCGGTGCTCAACTATGGAAGGATCGAGGCCTCGGCATATCTTTATAGGACCATGCGAACACATCCACGAATTCTTTTAGCAAACTCGATTAGGGCAACCCTTTCACCCTTCAAGAAACTACCAATCTCAAGGCGTCTCTTTAGGCTCTTCCGTAGTTCCCAAATTCACACTTGTCAAAATCTCTTCGGCAGCTGGGCTCGATTTTCCTCTTTCCTGACAACCTCGCTTTAAAGATTTTTTTTTGTTGTTTGATTTTTTTTTGTTTAATGTGTCTCTGCTTCTTTATCTAATGAATTATTATTAAAATTTTTTTTATTAGTTAATTCATCATTAGTTAAAGTGGCAATTAAGTGGATACTCGTAAAGGTTCGTCATTTCATCAAAACGAAAGGCGGAATACAACGCTTGCTACGCACTCGTAGTCTTCAGCGTAAGGCCATCTGACGACCCTAGAGACTCGATCTTAACAGAGAGACTCGGGAGGACTTGTCCTAGATTGACACAAAGGGACGGGGACCAATCCAAGCTTGGTGATCATTTCCTCCTTGGTCGCGGACGGCCCGAGAGAGTTTCCCAATTCTTTAGCGGCATCGCCGTTGGTGGCCTCATGACTCGGAACTGTGGCCGTTTTTGTTCTCCTTTCTCAATTGCCGCTATCATCTCTTGGACCGAGCCGAGATCAATCAGTCCGGCACTGACTTCTTCTTCGAACAATTGCCGCATAACTGCACCATCCCAACCATCTCGAGGGAAATTCCGTGGCCTTAGCTTTTGGCACCGCGCCCGAATTCGTGTTTCTGATCTTCCCGGGCAGAGGAATAGTGGTTGTGAAGCTTCTCGAACTGTTCCACCGTGTCGCACGCCCGAAGGTATACTCACTCTTCATGGTAGTGGTAGCCCCGTGTATCTGGTAGGTCCAGAACATTCTACGGACCGGGTTAGCCTCGGGTTCCTCCGAACTTGTTGAGGCTATCCTGTAGCTTTAGCCATCCCGCCGTAGGAGTGGGCTCTGTGATGTTTCCCGGTTGTGTGGGACCCTTTACAAAGTAGTCACCAAATTAGGACTCGAAGAGGAGAGATTTGGGATTGTCACCGGGACCTTTCCTCGTGGCGCCTTCAAATCTTTTTCCCTTTGCAAAGTCCACCGGGAGGCCTCATATCCCGTGCCGTGGCGAGTATTTTGTCCTTTTACTTCGATGAGTTTGAAAGTTCCTTGTTGGCGCTTCCCTGCACCGAGGCCAGTAGATAGCTCATTTTTCTCATCATTTTCAAGACCGGTGGGATTTTATCCCGAGTGACCGTCGGATCTATGTTGCACACTTGGGCCTCGGGAGGCTCGACCGTGAAGCCCGTTAGCATGTGACCTTCCTCATCATGTTTGATTTTAATAGGTATTCCGCCCGTATCCGTGCCTTCTAAATGACTAAATCTCCGTAAATGGTCGTCGATCCCCATTCGAGACGAATTTCACACACCGGTGGAGGCTTGAGGCGACCCCTTTGACTTGGTGCGCCAAGGTCTTCCCGACAGGCGTTGAAAGTAATCGGGATGTCGATAACCCGAAATTCCACAGTATCAATTTCTCGTCCAAACCAGAGGTCTAAAGTAGCAACTCCGAGGACCGCCGTGATGTTGAAGTCGTAAGCTGATCGTGAGAGAAGAAGGCTTCAAGTCTCGTAGTCTTGATATCAAGCAAGCTCATGATCTTTGGCTGAAGAATGTTCATTCCTGACCCATTATCAACCAGACCCGAGGAGGCGTCGTTCATCCACTGGATCACGATGAAGAGAGGCTCATTATGATCACCCCAAATCGAGGGAGGTCGAGATCTCGTGAAAGTGATTATGTTCCCGTAGCGGATGTTTCCAATCACCGTACCACATCATCCGGGAGTAGCATCAATAGGCACGAGAGTGCGAGCGGGCTTTCTTCCAGCCTTTAGCTTATGGGATAAGACGAAGTGAGTAGAGACCGTAGGGAAATGTTGGCCTCTGTTTGCTTCAACCGGGTGAGCACGGGATCCTCTTTTTCGTGGTCCTGAGTTTCACTGCCTTAGCATAGGGCGGCGATCTTCTTTGGTGCTTGATCCGCGACCTTCTTATCTCGCTGGGATTTCCTTGGAAAATTTGCCCTGATCGGGTCACCGATTAACTTCCTCATCGCCGTCTCTTGACCGGATTTCTTCAAGCCGCTAGGTCAACTGGGAGCCCTTTTGGCTATTGGCCACCGACGGAAGCTCCAGCAATGACATGGCCGAGGGGCCGAGCCAGACGGCTCCTTCCCCGGGCGGCCTCCTTATAACCGCTTCCCAAGTCACGTGCTTGGGTTTGGGGTCATGTTGTTGCCCCTCGGATGGCCCACGAGCTAGGGCATCCTCTCGATTCACTCTCATGGCCGGCCTTGCTCATTGTTATCATGCAACAAGAGTCACTATTGTCTTGACTCGGCGGCTTTTCGATTTCATCCCTTGGATGGCCCACAGAGTTACGGCTATCACCTCCATTTCATCGTATATCCTTTTTCTTTCAATCTTGCAAGTAGTGGCAGCCACAAGTGAAGGATAGGCAACGTTCCTCTTCGGAGTTTGAGGTAGCGGCTCGATAGATCCGTGTCCAAATAAGGAGCACCCTGGGTCCATTGTCGGGCCCCGTAGCAATTAGAAAGGCGTCATGTGGACTCATGTACGAAGCGCCACCGGGGAGACGTTCGTATCGATAACCCTTTTCAGTGATTGCAGGCATTCGCTGCGCTCGAGCGGCCCGGCTGTGACCCTTACGGTTGTTACGCCATCCGTTCGTGGGAAAGAAGAAAAAGATCCAATAACGTTTACGAATTCTTCATCTTCCGGTGGCTGAAACCCTCCATTTTCGACCAGTGCTTCAATAAATCTTCTCCATTCACCATTCAGGTTCTTATAAGGAACGTTGTGTTCTAGGATTTCGGATATGTACGGATCTGGGCGCGGGCTTTGCTGTCCCTCATCCTCTGGAGTATCCGGCATCGCCACAAATGCATCTTACAAGTGACACCTCGTAGGGTCTGTCTCCATGGAATCCGATCCGCATTTCCTGGCGGTCCTTCATTGTTGCTGGTGACAACCAACCATTGTGGCTCCCATGGGTTCATTTTGGGCATGATTGTTCCGCATTGATTCCGGGTCTGGGGCCTCGCCGACTCTTCACTCTCGTCATCATCATCGTCATCGTCATCATCGGAATCGTCTTCCCATACCACGGGGATATCAGCTGAGAGAGAGCGACGGTCAAATCTGTTAGGGGAAGAGGGGTGCGTGCAGCCGCAGAAGTTGTCATATGCTCCCATTCCCGGAAGTGATGGTAACTGCGATTCGCCTTTCTCCTCCCGTAAATTGCTGGGAAGAGCGCCGAGAGGGGGCGGCACATATTTGACGCCAGGTAGGATATAGAAGGAATCCTCCTCTTCCGATTCTTCACCGTTTCCTGGATCATATTCCTGGGCTCTCCCAAAGCCAATTTGCGTAAGTGTACTAGCTCCGCATGCTCTTCGGCCTCTTTGCCGATAAGCCCCAAGACAGTGCCCGCCTAAGCTTTCTTGTTCGATTCTTCTCGATTGTTCTAACCATCTTGTAAATGGTTCTTTCATGTTTTGAGCGGAATGTACCAGCTTCTTCTGCATCGGCCTTCCCTTTATCCGAGAAATAGCGGGCCTCGTATTCTTGCAAGGAGTCTCCGACATGAGACCAAGACGGGTTGATTCGCTCGATATCCTCGAGGCCGAGGGGGAATCCGAATTCGTGATCCTCGACGAGGTCAGCCACGGGTATTTGGGGACCTTCATCGCATCTTCCCGGGCGTGTGAAGATTCTCCGCATTCAATCATATTCACTCCGATTATGGTTCCGTGGCAATGATTTTTGATCGTGTTAGGCCCTTCTGGGCCTTCCAACTTTCCTTGCTCTATTAGCCCCTGGATTGCCTTTTTCAGAGTGAAGCAAACTGCCGCCGATGTCCGTGAGCTTGATGAAAGGCACAATACTTTGTAGTATCCACTGAGCATTCGGATTTCTGGTTGGAAATTCTCCAAAGGCCGCAAAGAAGCCTTCTTTCACCAGCCCCTAAAGATGTCATTCAGGGGCATTCCAAAGTTTTCGAGATTTATGACCCGTGGTCTGGGCTCTACTGGTTTCGGGAGCAAAAGGAGTCGTGTTATTACATTCCCGTCCCGCATAGTTAATCATTTCTTTGCCTTTAGCGGGAGCAGGGGCGGTGTTTGCAGGAGGAGCCCGATATCTCGTAGGTGTGCAGCAGCTGGCTGCCGATTGTAGGCCTTTTCAAACTTAGCCGCAGAGTTAACCATGGCCCGTAAGTCTCGAGTATGGGAAGTGACCGAGGGAGGCTCTCGATGTGGTTTCAAGCATGACCGGAAGATGTCCAGCTTGTTCCTCTTCTAAGGAGGGATGGCCATTTCACCGAGTTTCGCATTCCACCGCTTGTAAAAGTCCCCAACATTCTCATCAGACGCCGCACCGTTGTTTGTAGGTCAACCCTATTTGTTTCCCATTCCAAGTTGGCCTTATATTTTTCGTGAAGGCACTGGTAATTTGGTCCCATGTGGCCCTGGCTTCGTGTTTCAAACGGAAGAACCACTTTAAGGCACCGGACTTCAAGGATAAGTCAAAATAGTCACCAACCGCCGATTGGTACATCCTTTGGCTTTCATCGCCAAGGTATACGTGTCCAAATGGGTTTTCGGACATGCGGTTCCATCAAAGAGATCCAGATTTGGCATCACGAATTTGTGGGGCAGAGGAACAATGGAGTCCGGGTCTGTAGGGCCGGAAGGCGTACTTTCGGCGATCGGGTTCAGCAATCTGCGCTTTCATTTCCTTGTGTTGTTCCATGAACCAGCCGATGAGGGTCTTGTGGGCGGAACCATGGCATTCAAGCTAGCGGCCGAGCTAGAGAGAGGAGCTACCACCGGAGGCAGATCGGGTGGAGGGAACGGCCGGTCCGGACGTAGGTGAAAACCTCGTCCCCGGGGCCGAGTTACCCCTGGGAGCATGAGTAGGAGCTCGAGCAAAAGGGTAGAACCTTGCGGCTTGCCGTGGATTTTCAACCGGCAAAGTAGGCGGGGCAGCCCCGATGTAGCCTGATAACTTGGATTTCCAGAGTGGGGCCCGTAAGTAGGCTTCGAAAAGTGGGCCGGGTCCCTGATTGTTGAATTGCATGGCCGCCAGGGGTGAAGGTGTGTAACCCTGGGGTACTGCGTCCCGGTGATTCGATGACACCGGGATGGAGGCTCGTAACCCATAGAAGTCTCGAGTGAGGAATGGATTTGTGTGAGGAAGCAAATTAACTGTACTCTTGTTCGAGGAGGGGCTCCCGATCGGCCCCGTAACCAAGTTGTGGCGGCATTCCGAACCGTGGCCGTTGGCCGTGAGGGTCCGGATTGATCGGTTCCGAATCGAGGAGGGATCCCGATTAGCCGTGGCATTCCGAGATAGCCCCAACCATGAGAAGACATTCCGTACCGATTTTGCCCCCACCGATTCAGGCCGCTTCTGCCGCATGGATCCGGTGGTCTCGTGGTCGGGAGCCGGGCCGACCCAAAATCGAGGAGCATGGGTTCTCGTAGGGCACCATAGGAGGTGGGCGGCGGCATCCCCGGTGTAATCGTGGCGACCGAGAGTGGGGTTGGCATCCTCGTCTTCTTCCACGGTGAAGGTGCCATCCGGATTGAGGCCGGCGGCCGACCGTGACTCTTAATAGCCTCCATAAGGCCGTTTAGCCGTGCTTCCCGTCGTAACCTCATCTCGTTCGCTAACCGATTCCACTGTTGCTCGTCCGAGGGGTCCCGGAGGCGGAGTGACGTTATCCCCATCATTACCGGCCGATGCGTACATTCTCAAACCCGAGTCGGAACAAACGGCGAAGCCGATGATGCGCTTGACTCTTCCCAACCGATCAAACGGTGACCCGTGCCCGAAACCAAGCTTTGTGCGGAGTCATGAGGGAAAGGACATGAAGGTTCGATGTCCTGGGAATGGAAGGAGGGTAGGTGTTTGGACTTTAGGCTCATGCAACATGCGCTATTTGTTCACGTTTACTTAAAACATGCTTTATGAACTTAATCGGTTGGAAAAGATTGCTCTTCTTTTTCGCAAACTACTGGATCCTCGGATCGCCGGGCCCCGTCACTACGTCTATAAGCCCTCGTATTCCACCTCGTATTTCGACCTCCCAGGTGGACAAATGCGGCGAGGGTCCTATAGGGCAAGCGGGTCCCACCGACCGAAAGAAAACGATCCTAAAAGTCTCAAGGGTAATCGAGTCTTAACGAGCATTCGATGTAAATTACGGACAAAGCCGACGCCGAAAGTCAAGATCATGTCCGAGGGCTCGACAAAAAGTCGGCATGATTCGACCGATAAGCGTCCAAGATTGATCTTGACTTGTCGTCGCTAAGCCGTAATTAGGCATGGAATAGTCATTAATCCGATGACCTCAAAGTAGTCACGTCGGGAGTCGGTGTATAATTTGTGCCGTCGAGCCGAAGTCAAGGCGCCGGTCAATATCTTGTCAAAGTCTGCGGCGGAAAACCGGCGTAACTTCGACCGGATTAGCGACGATTAGGGACCCGAGAGATATTGAGTCGGTATGCCGACAAAGGCTTGAAAGGAAAGGTCTATACACGGACAGTGGCATGACACAGCACCGTACTAAAAACCAACCGGGTCTCTGACAAAGTGTGTCACGGACAAGTGCATGGTCGACACGAGGCTCCACGGGATGTTTGGGTAGTCCCGTGCTCATCCGAGAGGCGTAATAAGACCAAACGGACCGCGACAAGGATTTCCCTTGTTAAGGACGTAGTGTGCAGTGTACGGTCACGTGCGCGTAGTGTGCAAGGCCTATATTCTTTTTCGAGTAAAATAGAGATTTTTTATGTGTCTTAAAAACATGATGCATGATTTTTTTTTGGAAATTTTCTTTTTTTTTTGAAAATCTTTTTTTTGAATTTTTTTTTTTATGAGCACATAAGCACGTAAGCATGAAAATTCCGACAGTTAGGGACATTATTCCGACAAATAAAAATTTTGACTTTCTCCGAGGCGGCCAAAACAACATGAAAACCGTGCAAAAATCAACACACACACAAAAATGATTTTCGAAGCGGACGGAAGCTTGACCCTCAAAAGCTTTTTTGAAAACGGTGATACAGGTACGTGGGATTGTTAGACCACAATTTATCCCCGACTCGTGTTAGGAGGCGATAACGGGAAATTTAGTGGTTTCCACCAATATACCGAATACCATTTTTTATTAAAAAGCTTACTCCCCAGCGGAGTCGCCACTGTAACGATGGTGTTGCCTTTTTCGCGGGAAAAATTCGATTTTTGCGTTTCTTTGAAAAACCAAATAAAACCGGAAAAAACGGAGTCGCCACGCCATTTTAATTTTGAAGGGCCAAAACTTTGAAAAATCCCGAGATCAGAGATTTAGGTTCGGAGGTCATGTTACGCGTCGGGAAGGACGTTAGTGTGCACCCGACGCGCCTCGTAAAACGAGTCTTCCAAGCTGAAAATCATTTGTGTGTGTGTGTGTGTGTGTGTGTTTTGGCCAAAATAAGTTGAAACTCAGAAAAGTAAAAATTGGGATATCTTTTTAAGACTTTAAACTGATCCCATGATTTTTTGGAAGATTTTTGGATTGAGATTTGGTACTCAAAAGACCTTTTGAAGTTGAGAGCCATTTCTGCCAGAATGAAAAAGGCAGTGGACCTTTGATTTTGAAAGGGATTCAAGGGTCTTAAAACTTCATAATCTGGATAAACTCAGAGAATGAAAGTTGTTCTAGACACCTTAAATAAAGTTTGTACGAAGGAATTTTCCATTTTGGAGAAGATTTGAGGGGTCAAAACCTTTCTGGAAACCTCAGATATGAGATCTGGATTCCCAGAAGCTGATGAACTAGCCTCTGAAAGAAAATTTGAAAAGAGGAGTTTTACTCACCCAAAAATAAGGTAAAAATATGTCTGGAAAGCTCTGGATGTTGGCTACAAAAAGTGTTTTGTAGTCAACACCAAATTCCAAGTTCATCTGTGTCCAAAAATTAAGACCATGGACTGGGGTCTGAGAAAATTGCTACTGGACAGCAACTTCTCAAGAAAGAAAATATGATTTTAAGGGGGTTTTGCATCCATGCTTGTCCCCATTTCCCTAGGTTTTGGTTAGTGATCACTAGACATTTTAGTGGTGAATCAACTATACCAAACCATCCTTGGGGTACATTAGGACTAAGCATTTCATTTGCTTGGGAAGGGGAATTTTATCCTTTGAAATCAAGATTTAGTGCTTGAAAATGGTTTTTTAGGGTTTTGAAAGTGCATTTTTGCAAGTAAGCAAGAAAAGCTTTGAAAATAATGTTGATCTTTGTAGAAGATCATCCATGGAGATGGTCTTCCATGGTGATCTTCTTAGATCTAAAGAAAGAAGATGAAAGAACTACATTTTGTAGTTTGAAGATGCATGCATGGATGAGATTTAGGGTTAGGAAGAGGAGGGTTTACCAATCTTCCTTGTGTTCTTGAGTGTTTGGCTTGAGTGTATGAGTGTTTAGGGCTTTAATATGAGAGTGAGTGGATGAGTGTGAGTTGGGAAAGATTGGAGAGAAAAAGGTGACAATTCTTGAAGAATTCTCACTGTTTTCTCTCTATATTTCGCCAGAGGTTCGGTGCAATTGTGTTCTTCCTTTTTTATTTCTGTGACTGGAGGGCTCAATTTATAGCCCTCTGAAAATGCATACTTATCCGCGCGGACAAGGTCAGGCAGCGTGCACTGTTCATTAAATGCAGCTTCAGCTTTGGACAAGAAGAATAATCTTTTTCAAAATTCAAATTGACCAAATAGCTTTTTGTTTCCAGCATTGCTATATTTGGTTTTCTTCATTTGTTTTTCTTTTTTGAGATTCTTTTTAAGGTTTAACCTTAAATAACAATGCCCATTTTACCCTCACTTTGTTAGGAAAGTTAGGATAGTTAGGAATGTTAGAAATGTTATAACTTCCGTTAATTTTCTAACGGAAATTCTAACAAGCTCAAATTGGAGCACTTACACCTGTTTGTGATAATAACCTGGTAAAATCTAAGGTAAATTCATTTATGTATTTCATGTCTGCTATACTTAGTTGTTCTAGATTTCTAATAGCTGTATCTTGTATAAGATTAGTATTTTTTGCTGGGTCTACTCCTAATATTAATGTTCTAATTTGACTGGTGAAGTTGTATGGGTTGTCTCCTATAGCCTTTAATCTGTTTATTTCATCCGGACTTTGGGCTTTTTTACTTTGCCATATTCCTAAGGCTATTGGGCCTAATGTGGTTTCTAAATATGAAAACATGTCCATACTGTCTCTTTTATTTGTTTCTCACATTCGTATTACTGTTTGTTCCCATAGCAATATTTCATCACTCCATAACTGTGGCTTTTGTTTTTCTAATAACAACATATTACTACTGTATAAATTTCCTATAGGTAATCTAGCTCCTTGGCTAGTGTATTTTGATTCTCACCGTATATTGTCTAGACTGGGAGTCCAGTTTTCTCTTCCTATTACATCTTCGTAGCCGTTCCCGGTTCTCATCCATTCGGGTTTAGCTCTTTTTCTTGCATTTTCCATGTGTTGATCCATAAATGCATTTTTCTTGTTTGTAAAAGTCTGCTATCATTATTTTTCCCTGTTGTATGTCATTTACCAAAGGTAAATTGTAAATGTCTTGTAATTTATTATAACTCTCTTCGTATGTTAATCCTAATTCTGTAATACAATCTATTATCATGTCATCCACTTCTTCTTGGATATTTAGTTACGTGAATTTTTTATTTATAATTTCTTCAAATGTTTTATTAGTCTCTTCTACTTTAAAACCCGTAGAGGGTTCTTCTTCTAAATAGTCTATTATACTAAAGTCATTTTCTTCTGTTTCAAATTGGTCAAATCCTATGACTATTTCTTTATCTTCACTATCTGTATCATAGATTGGTTCTGTGTCATATTCTATATTCATAAAATTATATTCTGTTTCTGTTTCATTATCACTTTGTGTAGGGTCTTCTCTTTTAAAGTTTACAAACCTTAAGCTTTGCATTCCATTTGCATTTTCATATATATGACTTTGTTTTGGTATTAATACTTTCTTGTCCTGGTTCTTGTAGGTCATCCAAAGACCATTCCAGTCCTGCTAATTCCTCGGGATTTATTTTAAGTGGTTCTATCATCTGTATTGATTTTGAGGCAATTGTATTAACAATTCCGTCTATGTTTACTTTATATTTCATTCCTGATCTGTTGCTAGCTTTTCCTAATGTTCCTACACTTATTACTATGTTATTACCTACATAATTATCATATCCTTTTGTTTTTAAGGCAATTTTAATGTTTTGTAAATCTATTATACCAAACAGGAATGTTAAACATTAATACAGTTTTAATACGAAGTAGTAGAGAAGAAAGACTTGGGGTGGTTGATGGAACAGTAACAATAGATTTATTTTCACCAGAAACAATACAAAAAATCAAACAATCTGGAAAACATTTCGCACATGTGGGATTAGTAGTAATTGGAATAAAAGGATTAGAAAGAAAAAATTTAGGAACAAAATTATTAGCCTTATTATTAGATAAATCATGGAAAACAGATGTGAAAAAAGCCATTATCTCAGGAATGGAAATAGACCTGAGTCAAAATACAGCTCTATTTTACTGAACACCAGGAATACTAAAAGACATAAAAGATTTACAAAACATTAAAATTGCCTTAAAAACAAAAGGATATGATAATTATGTAGGTAATAACATAGTAATAAGTGTAGGAACATTAGGAAAAGCTAGCAACAGATCAGGAATGAAATATAAAGTAAACATAGACGGAATTGTTAATACAATTGCCTCAAAATCAATACGGATGATAGAACCACTTAAAATAAATCCCGAGGAATTAGCGGAATTTGGAATGGTCTTTGGATGACCTACAAGAACCAGACAAGAAAGTATTAATACCAAAACAAAGTCATATATATGAAAATGCAAATGGAATGCAAAGCTTAAGGTTTGTAAACTTTAAAAGAGAAAACCCTACACAAAGTGATAATGAAACGAAAACGAGAATATAATTTTATGAATATAGAATATGACACGAACCAATCTATGATACGAGATAGTGAAGATAAAGAAATAGTCATAGGATTTGACCAATTTGAAAGCAGAAGAAAATGACTTTAGTATAATAGACTATTTAGAAGAAGAACCCTCTACGAGGTTTTAAAGTAGAAGAGACTAATAAAACATTTGAAGAAATTATAAATAAAAAATTCACGAACTAAATATCCAAGAAGAAGTGGATGACATGATAATAGATTGTATTACGAGAATTAGGATTAACATACGAAGAGAGTTATAATAAATTACAAGAAATTTACAATTTACCTTTGGTAAATGACATCAACAGGGAAAAATAATGATAGCAGACTTTTACAAACAAGAAAATGCATTTATGGATCAACACATGGAAAATGCAAGAAAAAGAGCTAAACACGAATGGACAGAACCGAGGAGCACTACGAGAAGATGTAATAGGTAGAGAAAATTGGACTCCCCCTTCTAGACAATATACAGGAGAATCAAAATACACTAGCCAAGGAGCTAGATTACCTATAGGAAATTTATACAGTAGTAATATGTTGTTATTAGAAAAACAAAAGCCATAGTTATGGAGTGATGAAATATTGCTATGGGAACAAACAGTAGTACGAATGTGGGAAACAAATAAAAGAGACAGTATGGACATGTTTTCATATTTAGAAACCACATTAGGCCCAATAGCCTTAGGAATATGGCAAAGTAAAAAAGCCCAAAGTCCGGATGAAATAAACAGATTAAAGGCTATAGGAGACAACCCATACAACTTCACCAGTCAAATTAGAACATTAATATTAGGAGTAGACCCAGCAAAAAATACTACTCTTATACAAGATACATCTATTAGAAATCTAGAACAACTAAGTATAGCAGACATGAAATACATAAATGAATTTACCTTAGATTTTACCAGGTTATTATCACAAACAGGACAGGCTATGAATGATGAATTATGTGATAAATACTTTGTTAAATTACCTGGAGACTTAGGTAAAACTATCCATAATTCATGGAAACAAGAGTTTGGTGACAGACAAAACCTAGGGATTGGACCTAGAATTACATATACCTTTAACATATTAGAAGACAAATGTAAAGAAGTAACCCTTCAAGAACAATTAAAGAAGAGTGCTTATGCATTACGTAAAACGACAATTTACACATCACGGGCTTATGGACAATATAATAAATTCAAAAAGAAAATAAGAAAAAGTACAACATACGGAAAAGAGTATAAACCTTATGCGGGGAATAAATATGTAAGAAAACCGCAAACTAGAAGATGTAAATGTTTTATTTGTGGTGATGAAAAACATTTAGCTAACAAATGCCCAAATAAAAACAAAAACATAGAAAGAAGTAACTTAATAGAACAATTAGGGAATCTGACATAGAACCTCTAGACAATAGGGAATCGAGATAATGAGTCGGTATTCGGTATCTACGGTAGTGATGATAATAGCCAAATTACAAAAATTACATACACTTATATGAATAAAGAAGAAGAATGTATACATAATTGGATTAATAGAAGAGGAAATAATTACATAAAATGTTTTAATTGTGGTTATTTTCAGTATAGAAAAAAAGGTCACGAGTGCAACATATGCTTTAAAGAAATTTTTCTATCTATGTTTAAAAACATTATTCGAGCAAGAAATGACTACGGTAGAAGTATTAGCTAAAAGCAGTAAATATGGAATTAGTTACGAGAAAAATTAGATAAATTAGAAGTAGCAACCGAATTACACAGTCTAAAAATAAGAAATATGGAAAAAATGATATTGCAAATAGAAAATACAGTATATAAGGGAAAACAAAAAATAACAGAAGAAGAACAAGTAGACTATACAAATATGTCAACAGAACATACATTAATACAAACAAGAAATATAACTAACATGATAAATTTACAATGTAGATTATGGCTAGAAAACAGTGAATATTTAGATCTAACTGCGTTACTAGACACGGGAGCTACAAAAAGTGTAATATCACATGACATGGTTCCAAAACAGTTTAAAAAAGAATTAACATATAAATTAGTGACCAGAACAATAGAAGATAGGCTAATGACAATCACACATTGCATTGAACCTATAGGAATACGGTTCTAGACTTTTTAGGGAAATTATAGCTTTAAATATGACATACCACAGGTTAATATTAGTCCAGAATATGTAAAATCAAAAGACTTTATATTAGGCCTAAATTTCATTTTAGGTTTACAAGGGGCTATAACAATTACAAAAAATTACATTACACTTAGTAAACATATTTATAGCATCCCTACCCTACGATATAATCAAACATCAGAGTTCGCACAGAAGCTTGGTGGACTAGGTAGCTTAGAATTTCTAAAATCAAATCAAAATAAAAAATGTCATATAGAAAATGAAACCTTAAATCTTCTCACAAATATGCTAACACAAGAGTTAGAAAAAGGGACAGATATAACAAAAAGTATAAATCATCCTATAATTCTACATTTAGAAAAAATAGGACTAATAGGAGAAGATATTACAAACTCAAATGTTACATACACGTGTAAATTTAAAATAAAAAATCCTGATATCACAATCGAAACGGCTAACATAGAATACGATCAGTTAGATAAAGAGAAATTTAAAATACAAATCCCGAGAAATGATAAAACGAGAAATTAATCAGGAAATCGAAAGCCCACATAGATCGCCACTTTTCTAGTTAGAAACCATAGTGAAATAAAAAGAGGAAAAGCTAGAATAGTATATAATTATAAAAGACTAAATGATAATACAGAAGATGATGGATATAACATACCAAATAAAGATTCTTTAGTAAACTTAATACAAAAGAAAAAGATATTCTCTAAATTTGATTTAAAATCCGGATATAATCAATTAAAATTAGAAGAAAAATTTAAACCATGGACGGCATTTACATGTTCGGAGGGACAATTTGAATGGAATGTTTTAAGTTTTGGACTTAAAAATGCACCCTCAATATTTCAAAGATTTATGGACAGTATATTCCTAAAATATGATTTTTGCATGGTTTATATAGATGACATCTTAGTAGCAAGTGAAACTTTACAGGAACATGAAGAACATTTGAAACAAGTTTTTAATGAAATAAAAATACATGGTATAGTAGTATCAAAAAGAAAAATGGAATTATTTAAAAGAAAAATATCCTTTTTAGGATTAGAGATAGGAAATGGGAAAATAGAGTTACAACCTCACATCTCAACAAAAATTATTGATTTCCCAGAAAAATTTGAAAATTTAAAAGCAGATCTGAAGCCTTCTTAGGTTTAGTTAACTATGCAAGAAAATTTATCCCAAACTTATCTAAATTAGTAGGACCACTTTACAGTAAAACTACAAAAAATGGTCAAAGGAATTTTAATAAAGAAGACATAAAATTAGTAAAGGAAATAAAGGACAGGGTAAAAAAGATAAAACCATTAGAATTACCCTTAGTAGCAGTTACATAATTATAGAAACAGATGGATGTAAAGAAGGATGGGGAGCGGTCCTTCTTAGTAAACCTAATAAATATACTCCTAAAGACACTGAAAAATATGCTCTTATGCTAGTGGGAATTTTAACAAAAGCGAGGACAAAATTGGACTAGCCTAGATTATGAAATACGAGGCATTAATTAATGCATTAGAAAAATTTAAGATTTTTCTAAACAAAGAATTTACAAGATAGAACAGTTGCGAAGCAATAGTTAAATTTATAAGAAACGATCAAAGTAGAAAGGTAAATAGAACAAGGTGGATAAACTTACAAAACATAATACAGGGTAGTGGTTATCTTATTAATTTTGAACATATAAAAGGAAACAATAATATGATTGCTGACATTTTGTCTAGAAATCTTAACAGGTTATTTCGAACAACTGATGGATAGAAGCAAAAAGAAAGTTCTATATCCTCAACAGAAAAAGACAGATTCAGAATACGAAGCGGCATGAAAACGAAAGTGTGAAAGAGGAACGAGTTGCTACGGCTTGACAATTCCAATAAATTACGATCCAGCGAGTCATGGATGCGAACGAAGGTTTTCACGAAGCGAGGGCCCGGTTTTCAAAGTTTGGTGATAAAAATTTTATACCAAAAGCCCAAGACAGAATAAAAACAATTACTTTCGGCCCAAATACTTTACAAATTTGCACGAGAAGAAAGTAAAAAGTTCGGGAGCCCATTTATGGGATGAATTTAACAGAAAAACAACGAGTGTTTGCTAGACAATCTCGGCATATCCAAACAGTGCCCAATGCGGCAAAATTCAAAGTACGGTCCTAAACGCTCTAGGACATTATTTCGTAGAACAGTCACAAAAACTCCTGAGCAGTCAATACGAAAAAATTCACACATTATGTGATCTACGAGAGGTACAAAAGTGGGAATTTTTAATAAATGGGAAACAGTGGCAAAATACATACGGTGCTTGAACCCAATTTATAAGGGTTTCTACGGTTTCAATGAAGCCATCCACGGTGCTCGGGATCATTTTGGAACACAGCAGTTCTTTATTGAACCGAGAAGAAGTTAAATCTTTTTCTACGTGATCCAAGAAAATTCAGAACATATTATAAAAGCACAGAAAGATTTGATTACAAATCTTCAAAAACAGGTGATGAATAAAGGAAAGGCTCCACAGATTACCCAACGATTCTGATTGAAAACAACATGCTAAAACGGCAAGTAGCGAGTTCTAGAAGAAAACAGTAAAAAGTTACATGAGACAGGAAAAACTGAAAAAGAAAGAAATAGAAGTTTTGGACGGTTTAAAGCTAGAGTATTGGATCTCCCATGGAGACGGACTCTTCAACCGGCTTTAGACAGATTTGAAGAATTAGATAAAATTATATCGACGGAATTTGTAGATTTCCCAAAATCTTGTATGAATTACAACGAGAAAATTGTTCAAATGGTGTTTAAAGAAATAAATTACAGGGGAATAAAGGTTACAGAAAGGATCAATAATAGGGGAGAAGATACAGGTGTTCTTCTTTTACAGATTGATCTATTTAAAACAGATATGCCCCCAGATTTGATATCTCAGTTTTACCATTATGGTATGATTGATTATATCAAGTTTCGGCTAACCCCCACTACAGAAAAAATTTTAAACAGCTTTGGGGAAAAATTCACAATGGTGGCCGGAAATATTGCTTTACAGTCTTATCCACATGAGGTAGGATGCAAAATTTTTGCTTCCTTTCCAGAAATGGATGCATACACATACAGACCAGCCAGAAAAAGGATCTTCATCAGCAACAAACCTAATGATCAAGAATTGTTAGAAATGGAGTCAAGATCGAAGACAACATTGACTTCTCGAGTCTTTTCTGGATACATGAAAGAAATGAAGACCAGACAGCTTTTTACAACAAGTTCATCACAGATCACCAGACAACCCCAGAACTTCCGAGGTATTTCCCATGGTTTCACTACAAGTTAATGGCGGAAGGACGCTATCTGCGCGAATGCAGGCAAAAGACAAATTGGGACATGTTACTTCCCTTCGTGGGGAAGCAGAAAAATTAGAATTACGGCACATCGAGACAAAGAAGAAGACACGAGCAAGACAAAGACGAAGAGACATCATGGCCTCATCATGATGATGATATGCAAGATGCGCGGGATGACGGATATTCATTTGACAGTACTCACAGAGACTTTTAGACAGAAAGCAAGCGTGTGAAGCCAGAGGAAGACAGAAGAGACGTATGCGGCGACGACGGGCGGCTACTTTATCAACAGACAAAGGGAATCATCTTTTTAAAGAAAAGCCAAAAATTTGACAGTAGTTGGTTTGTAAATAGTTTGTAAATAGTAGAATCTACTTTATTAATTGACGTTTTCTTTTAGAAAATTTGTTTAGTCAAAAATTAGGTGACTTTCTAGAAAAGTTTTTGTCAAAAGTTAGGCAACCGGTGGCTTTTAGAAAAGTTTTTTGTTTTTTATCAAATATTAGGTAATTAGGTGATATCTTGGTTCTTTAAGTTGCTTGTGTAAGAGCTATAAAAAGGCTCCTCCTCTTCTGTTGTAAGTACGAGAGAAAAAATTGAGAAATAAGAATCCTTTGCTTTCATCCAATCCATGGCAGCTTAAACACCTTTTCGACCCCTTAGTCCTATTACTTAAATTCCTTTTATACCTTCTGCACTTCATATTAGAGCCCTTACATATAAAAAAAAAAAAAAAAAAAAAAAGAGTGCTTCATTTCTACTCCGCTGTACAAACTCTGAAGAAATATCACTATACCTCCTTATTTGTAAGTATTCATCATATTCCTCCTTCATCTAGTTACAAAATTATTTTAAATATTATGTGTGTTCTTTTTGTGTTTGCTTTATGTTTTAACTTTTTGTCCGTTAAATATAAATTAATAGTTAAAATTAATATTTGTTTATACTTAATGTTCATCAAATGTAAATTATTTGTTAAAACTACGAGATATGTTTAAACTAGTAGTGGTTTAACGAAACCCGAAAAATCCGCCATACCCCTATATATATATATATATATATATATATATATATATATATATATATATATATATATATATATATATATATATATATATATATATAAATATTATTTATATATATATAAAATAATAAATTAGAAAGAGGAAGTCTTTTTAAAAGTCCTCTCACTAAGAGAGGTCCCAAAGAAACTTGAAAAACAATGAAGATGAATCATCTATTTATAGTAGAAGAAAGATTAGAAAAATGTAGAATACATCTATGTGGAAACACAAAAAATATTTAAATTTAGAGATGGTGGGAAAAACAAAATTTCATTTGCCTCCAAAAATTTCATTTGCACTCCACATGAATTTTTTGGAGGCAAATGAATTTTTTCCTTAAATCAATTACTTCTCTTGGGCTTTTTACTTGTTTCATTTTTATGTGAAAGCCTCATGAAATTTTTGATTAGTAATATACGTGATTTAATTATCTTAATAATGAAAACTTAAAAAATATTGCATTTAATTTTTCAATTTTTTTTTGGAAAAATTCAATTAACCTTACCACTAAATTTAAATTAAAATAGAATTAACTTTCTTTCTACTTCTTTCCGAGACGGAAGGAATAATTCACTAGCTCTTGCATATTTATTATAATGATTACTTGTAGCACAATAGATATTTGAAAAAAGTACTAATTTGAATCATGTTAGTTTTTTTCATTGTTTATTTATTTTTATTTTTTAATTATTAGCTGATAGAGTATGAGAAATATGTAGAAATAATTTCATGCGCCCCCTCACCCTAAATCATTATTCATAAAAGTGTAAAAATTGAAAAATTAAATACAATATTTTTCAAGTTTTCATTATTAAGATAATTAAATCACGTATATTACTAGTCAAAAATTTTATGAGATTTTCACATAAAAATGAAACAAGTAAAAGACCCAAGAGAAGTAATTGATTTAAGGAAAAATTTCATTTGCCTCCAAAAAATTCCAAAAAATTCATGAGGGGTGCAAATGAAATTTTTGGAGGCAAATGAAATTTTGTTTTTTCCACATCTCTAAATTCAAATGTTTTTTGTGTTTCCCACATAGATGTATCCTACATTTTTCAAATCTTTCTTCTACTATAAATAGATGATTCATCTTCATTGTTTTTCAAATTTCTTTGGGACCTCTCTTAGTGAGAGGACTTTTAAAGGAACTTCCTCTTTCTAATTTATTATTTTATATATATATATAAATAATATATATATATATATATATATATATATATATATATATATATATATATATATATATATATATATATATATATATATATATATATATATATATATATATATATATATATATATATATATATATATATATATATATATATATATATATATAAATAAAGAATTAAATAAAATAAGAAAAAAAAGGAATTTCAGATCCAAGTCAAACTCGCTATACCGTGTAGCGAGTTTAATTAGGTTTGACCAAACTCGCTACACGGTGTAGCGAGTTTAGGTTAATTAAAGTCAAACTCGCTACACGGTGTAGCGATTTTAAAAAAAAATGAACATTCTGGGCAATAGTTTGAACAGTAAGTCATTTTGATAAAGTAAAAAGTGATTATTTGAGAAAAAAATCTACTATTCCCTATTTCACATTTAACTTTTATTCATTTTTTAAAAAATTTCTTAAAAAATGCGAAATTCACCCCATATACCCATGGTCTGGTATGGGACGGAGGGAGTATAAGCAACACATCAAAAATAGACTTTTTCAAAGAGCTGGACCTAGCAGGCCTTCTTTGTTTGTAGTCTTTTCCTTGTACGAGCTTTGGACTCGTTGATTTGGGCTTTTTCAAAAAGGTGATCCGGCCTTGTTCAACTGTTTCTTGGGCCAGACTCCTTAAACTACCATCTCTTTGGACCGCTTTCCTTTAATCCTAACACCAAACACAATGCGTATTTTTTAATAATACATTTTATATATTATCATATTTTTGTAAGGAAAATGGATTTTGATACATTTCATGAAAATTTATATATAAAAACCATCATCCAAATTGACTCCAAATATTCTATACCACTTTAGAATTAATTTGTATACCAATATCCTTAATTTTATCCCTTTTTTTTTTTTTAAATACATAGATAAATATGATGAATCTGCACAATATTAGGATTCTCTATTGATATTGAAGATTAAGAATTTATGAACTTGTAAATATTGAGATTGTAAGTAATATGTCTAGGCTATAATACCCCATCCGTTCTGAATAATTTTTTCTACTTTATTTTATATTTTGTGATCAACTCACTTCAATAATTTTAATCAAAATTTGATTATTCCTATAAAATTTTAAAAAAATTATTGATACACAATATCTTTTGTTTACCGTTTATAATTTTAAGAATTTAATAAGAATAATCAGTTTTATATAAATTTTTGATCAAATTTAATTTAATTGACTAGCAAAAATAAAATAGGACTATCTTGGATCTGGACGAAATGATCTTTTTGAAACAAACAAAAAATGATAATATTTTTTAACGATATCCCAAGAGCTAAGAGGTGAGTAGAGTAATCCAATCCTAAAGGGTGAGTTTGGGGACAAAAAATTGAGAACACCTTTCATTTAGTATTTATTACTCCCTCCGTCCCACTTCAAAGTGTCCATGATATAATTTAATAATTTAACGGTTCTTAAAAATCTTTAAAAAATGAATAAAAAATTAAAAGTGGGTAGAAGATTAGAGGAGAGAGAATGTAAAAGTTAAAAACATTTAATATGAGAGAGAATGAGTGAGATGAATAGTAAGTTAATGATTTTTTTTTTTTTGTAAATATGTTAAAATTATAAGGGTATAATGAATGTTTTTTTTGTAAATATATAAATATTATAAGAATATAAATATTCGAAATATTGTTCACATATTTCCATTTATGAAATTGTCTCTTAAAAGTGAAACGTCCAAAAAAAAAGAAAAATGAACACTTTAAAATGGGCTGGAGGGAGTACATAGAATAAGAATAAGGTACCCTACCTTACCTAGTTGAGCCTTTTGGACCGAATAAACTAAAATTAAACAGTAGAAAAAGATCTAATCGTACAAATTCAACTTTCATAAATATTTTGCCCCGTGACCGCATTAACAACAAAATGGGGAATAAAAATAAGTGAGTTAGGTGAGCAAATCAAGTCTTTACTAATACTAAGGCTCCGTTCCGTTTGTTTAGCGTAAAACATTTTTCGGAAAATGATTTTTGGCAAAATATTTTTCGAAAAATGAAAATGTTTACCAGAAAATAAGATAAAAATGAAGTTTTTCCTATTTTCTAGTGCGAAACAAACACCGAAAAATGAGGAAAATGTTTTTCGGAAAACATTTTCCCCCAAACAAACGGAGCCTAATACTTGTTCCATCATTCAACTTTATAGCATCACAACTTTGACTTTTTTTTTTTTTTTTTTTCTTTTATAGACCACATTAACTACGAATTCCTTTTCTTTCTTCATCTTCTTTTCAACTATTTAAAGTCTTAAGGATTTTGTCTTTTGACTTGCACAAAATAATGGCTTGTTTGGACTATAGCTCTACCCACTTTGTTACTAACACCAAAAACTTTCTAATTACAATAATTACAAGGAGATGAAAAATTGACCTTTTTAATTTTGTAATTAGGATAGAGGTTGTGATTTTATTTATTTAACAAAAAAATTATCATTTGTTGAGTATTAAATCATACCCCCTCCATTCCAATATAAAAGTTACTAATTTTCTTTTTGTGCTTCGTAAAATAAAGGTTACTAACTCAAAATAGTTTTTGAGACTCGTTTGTCATAATAACAACAAAAACTTTCTATCTTACTTTCTCTGTTCTCCTTAATTTTTATATTTACAACACTTATTTTATTCCTAAACATTGCACATTCACATTTGGTAACCTTTACATCCTACTCCCTCCGTCCCGTCCGAAGAGGCACAAAACCAACCTCGCACGCAAATTAAGGAAAATGATGTAGGAAAGAGAAAAAGTTTAAATGTTGTGAGTATGAAAAATTAAATAGGAGAGGGAATGAGTGGGAGGAATAGTTAGGAGAGAGAATGTTGTGAGTGTAAAAGTAAAGTAGGAGAGAGAATGAGTGGGTGGAATAGTAATAAAAACTTTCCTTTTTGGGAAAGTGTCTTTTTAAATGGGACACTCAAAAAGAAAATTTGTGCCTTTTTAAACGGGTCGGAGGGAGTATTTCCCATCTGAAAATACACAAAATTTTATTTTTTGTATCTCATTTAAAAAATGTAAACACCAAAAATGAAAACCTTTTACTACTACCTTATTCTTGATACCACTTGTTATAGTTATAATAACTATCACTTACTATTTTACACTCACTTTTTTTTTCTCATTTTCATATTAACAATATTTATTCTATTATACTTCCTTCGTCCCACAAAACTTTACACCTTTACTGTTGAAAACGAAAAATAAGGAATAATGTTATTAAAGTAGGTGTTGTGAGTGGGAGGAGAGAGAATGAGTGGAGAGAATAGTAAATTTGAAAGTGTTGTGAGTATGACAAGTGGGTCCCATGAATAAAGATGTATTAAAAAATTTTCTTTTTAAAAAAATGAGACTTCAAAGTAGGAGGCCCAAAATAGTAAAAGGGGTAATATTTTAGGAGACGGAGGGAGTATACTTTTCGGAATGTCAAATTTGTTTATTGTCGAGAGTAAATTGCCCGGTTGACTATCTCAAAATGAGAGTCAAAGGAGCATAGGTATGCAGTGAATATTAATGGGGAAAAAGACATACGGAGTATAGTACTATTGAAGTTTCAACATTGATCAGGTCATGACATAGACGGAGTACACTTTATGTGGGTGATTGACAATGACATCCTAATAAATCTATCTTTTCACAATTAACTCGGTAGTCCCTCAACTTCCCAATGGCATGGAAGTGGACCAACAAGTTTAAGGCTATCAACAGATTTTTTCTTCCTTCATATCCTACCTAGAGTATGTTCCCGCTTGCTATACTTCAATTAAAAAAATTATGGGCACGAGAATCAATTTTTTTTTAATATAAATTAGGTGTTAATCCGTGGTGCTACGTACAGAGTTTTATATCTAATTATAATTTTTTGTTCGATTAAAATAGCTTAATGATACCAAAAACTTTCGCATAATCCCAAATTAATCGGCAGGTTGTATCCTGCATGTTTGAATATCATGAAAAAGATTAATAAACACGTAAATTAAGTCGGAACTTCACCGGCGAATGCCCTCCGGCGTGATAGTAAGTATTTGTGCTTAAAGAGAGAAATCAATTGAAAATAGTTTAGAGTAAAAAATGCATTATCAAAAATATATGAATTATGCCTTGTATTTATAGGTGTAGGATGTATAGTCCCACTTGAAATAGGAAGTTGTGTGAGAGAAGGTTATAATCCTAGTTGGATTATAACTACCCACAATTCTTGTTTGAGTAGAATTAGGTAATTGTCTTCTTCACGTATGTCTAGGAGGCAAGCTCCTCGTCATATAAAGCTTGGTCGACATGATGAACGCCGAGAAAGAGAGAAGCAAAGATTGGGAAGCCCATTTCTCTGCCTAGATGATAACCGAGGAAGGCCTCCTTGTCTTCTGATGAAGCCCTCATCGGCTTTGATAGATGCCTTGATCGACATATGAGAATGTGCCTTGTCAGCATGTATCAGTATTGTTTCCTTGGTCATTTGGTTCGCTCTGCTATGTCTAGGTCGAAATAGTGAAAAATGACGAGAAGACTTGACGAGCATAGGTAGGAAAACCCACTCCCTATGTTGTATTTGAGACTTGTATGAATTATATTTTGAGTCCAATCCGTTGGGCCTTGCCCGATTATGACCCACGTTCGTTCCTCGATTTATACCGTTCATTGGCCCCCGACTTTCTATCTCGGCTATGTCGAGGAGGAAGTGGTGCTCTACCTCGGCTTAAACAGATACGAACGGATTTTCACGAATTACGAGGCGTAATCATTTTATCAGCCGGTTATTACACATTGAGTAAAGCGCCCCATTATTGACGAGACATTATTCTTGGTAAACTGCCAGAACATTAATGGTGAGGAAGAGGCGACGCCTTTAACCCATTTTTTTGACATGTACCCGTTTTAGATCTGGGTATAAACACCAAAATCCATCACCTTTTTCCTCTTTTATCACTGTTCAATCTTGGGAGAGACATATAAGCTATGAAAAACCGCAGATTGCCTTCTTGAGTTCTTGATTTCTTTGTCAATTTTTGGAGTGCGTGCTTGACTCCTTCGAGTTCCTTACCAACAAAGTTTCAATTCAGGTATAAATTTCTTCTTTTTCTCTTTATTTCTGCACATTTCTGGGTTTCTGTTCTTGGTGTGTTCTTGAAAACAGTCATTGTTATACTTTCTTGAAGCTTTTCTTGACTAAGGGTGAGTTTGGCATTGCTTCTGATTTTCTGAAAGTGATTGTTCAAAAGTGATTTTAGAAAAATCGATTATTTGTAATAAATACTAAAATTTATAAGTGAACATACCAAAAGTGTCGAGTTGGGCCAAACGAGTAAAGTCCAATTACAGACAGCCTTGGTCTCCACATTCCCTATAAGGCTGGTCCAATCAAAACAAGGCCCAAAGCCCATCTCAAGTATCAGTCGACTAAGCCCACGGTCCGACCTATCAAGTCCCGACCTAACTTAGTCCGACCTAATGATCCATATCACAATTCGGGTACGAACCATGCTCTGCCCGACAAATGTGTCGACCATTCCATGAGTGGCGACCTCGACCTAATCATCAAGTATCGACCTGACATGTGTTGATGCACGGGGGTAAATCTTTACATAACAGCATCCCTATAAATCGGTGACGGTTACGGGCACGTTCCACGAACATAATCGCCGCTATAATTTCGGAGCTCATGTAGCCCTATCATTAAACTACCTACATCAACTATAAATACTTCATCACTACCAACGGTGCAGAGGTAACTGCCATTTTGTATTCTGAGTTCATTATTCAATACATTTTGAGCTTTATACAACTGTTATCTTACTCACGCCCGGCGTCTTCGCCGGAGACACATCCGGCTAGTCGTGGGTTCTCAAGCTGTGTCAGAAGCCGGGTGATCAATCCCGCCACGTGGAGGAAGATTGATAAGCACATTTCCCGGCAAAGACGGTTTGGTTCCATTGCGGGAACGTGCTCTAAACTTGACCTCGAAAACTTCATCAACCTCGCAACAATGGTAACTTCAAGGACACGTATCCGAGGCTTCACTGGGGCATGACGAAGTAAACAACAACAACATGAACGCAAATGCCGAAAACTTGAACTTGCCTCCTCCCCACCAAATCGTCCTCATGGTAGAGCCACACGCTCTACTAGTGTCGCTGACGGCAGGGGATTGCCTCGACACAAGGAGAGGGAAAAGGCATATGGATGGGCAAGAAGTTCCACCTCCTCCAAAGCGTCCAAATGCTCGAGTGTGAATGTTGGAAACGGGGCGGGTCCCTCCACCAACCCCATGAGCAAGAAGGAGATGATGTTGGAACGAGCCCCGGATTACTCGCCGACTTGATAGCCGTGGAGGAGGCGTAACAAAGCCGACATACGCCTGGAGAGAGTGGCACCTACTCGTGTTTCTAATGGGCAAAGCAAGCCGGGAGTTTGAGGCCAAACGAAGGTGTGGGGCGAATGGTGAAAACAGGATAATTCAACGAGCTCCTACAGCCGTTCGTGTGCCCGGTAACGACCTGGGGCTAGCCTCAACGTAAACAGGGAGCAGGAGGCTCAATCTCGATTTGAGGACTCGCCAACGACCAACGAGAACGTGCATGTCTCTCCAAAGACGGACACGAGATCGTGGTCCCATAGAGAGAAGAACGGGCGCAGTCGCCTATAAGATAGGAGAGGCGCAGTCGCCACGGGAGAGAACGGCGCAGTCGCCGGCTCAGGCCGAGAGGCGCAGTCGCCTCAAAGAAGTAAATGCATAGATCTCCAATAAGATCGTAGAAAGGACCAATTCCCATAAAGACGGGAGGAGTAGACAGGTGACTCCCCGAAGTGAGGCCGAGGTCAAATGCCGCCCCTCCGGGAGATGAAAGACCCGATGCCGAGAATGGTTGTTGATGAAAAAGAAGTTTGAGCAATGGGAGGAGGAGAAGAAAAAGGATGCCGGGAAAGGTCGAGCGAATTGACTTTGCTCTTTCGACCACTTTCCAAGGAACCGAGAGATAGTCGACCTCCACCTAGTTTCGTATTGCTCCTTCTAGAGAAGTATTACGGTTCCACCAATGCAAGAAGCCACATAGCACACTTGGAGGCCACGATGTGTTTTGTCGCCAATGAAGACGACAATATGTGCAAAGCCCTCGTAAGTACCCTCACAGAGCGACTTTGACATGGTTTAATGGTTTTGGCATTGGTAGCATAACCACTTGGACATGCTTGAGGACCAAGTTCCTAGATCGCTTCTCAACCGCCGGAGCTCGGAAAGTGACGGTGATCGATTTGAACAACTTGGTGCAAAGCCAAAACGAAAGCTCCACGAGCTACTTCACCAAGTTCAAAGAAACGGTCGACAAGATTGAAGAGGACATCACGAGACGGGGAGGTAATCAATTGCTTCCGAAGTGGTATTTCCTCGAAGACATGGACTACGAGCTCACAAGCCCGAACGGTCACAACTCGACAGAGTTGTTTGAAAAGGTGTATAATGTCGCTCTGGCTGAGGAAAGGAAAGAAAAGAAGAAGGGAAAGAGCCCCAAGGTTGAAGTCACTGATGATAAAAAGGACTCCAACAAGAATGGGGGGAACAATAAAAATGGAAAGAACAGAACTAGAGCAACAGAGAAGGTGCCCGAAGCTTTCACTCCTCACTGTGAGTCGAACCGAGATTTTGAATGCAGTCGAACCGGCTCCTCCAGCCCCAATGAATCCAGCAACAAGTTTAGGAGGGACAACAAAGAAGTACCGCGACTACCACAAAGACACCGGTCATCTCACGTAAGATTGCTTGGGATTAAAGCGTATCATCCGAAGAATGGTCGACCAGGGAGACTCGAGGCTTATGTGAAGAGACCTCAAGCCGGGAGGAGGTGAAAGGCAGCCAGCGGGTGGGCAACAAGGACCTAGGCAGCCTAGACTGAACCTGGGGGTCATCACTGAACAAGCGAGCAACACGGCCATCAAGCACAAGATATTCCAGCTCAATAAGGCCCCACATGTGCCTCCAAGGAGAGAAGTAAGAGATGAAGCGATCAGCTTTTACCCCCATGAATTGGCAACTAATATGGCGGCTAGGGAGCAAGTTCTCGTCATCCCAGGTCTCATTGATGGATGTACGACGAGCGTACTCTTAGTCGACACGGGGGCCTGCAAGGATATTTTGTTTTACAAAACTTTCAAGGAGATGGGTCTTAATGACGAACAGTTGGAGAGATATGATGGCAGGTTGGAAGGCTTCACCAACCACCGAGTTGATGCTAAAGGCCAGATAGTGCTCGACGTCGACCTAGGCCAGCACCCCCTCAGGGTTATCTCGAAGGTCGCTCTTGGAATGGTAGCATCAATTCCTCACCAGCGAGTAAAGTTCCCCACACCTGCTGGAGTAGGTTGCGTACAAGGCACAGCTCGTGCTTATCTGGATCATGTTCTAAGAGAAAGAAAGAAAAGGGAGCTAGAGATTGAGACCGCCGATGGTTACTTGAAGGCTGTCCCGATCCGGGTCCCACCAAAACTACCCTATTGTCAACAATCACCAACGTGGAAGAGTCGACCTATCACTCAAATGACGAGGTCATGCTTGAGTCGACACGTCACTCTAACACCACCGAGGTCGATTCGATGTAGTTATGGTCGACCAAGTCATCATAGTAACCTACGCCTCCACTCGACAATAACTCGGGGCCACCACCACCACCACGAGGTTACGTACAAGCTCGATGATATGATAGCCGAGGAGGCTCCACACTTGGGAGCCGAGGAAAGACAAAAGGTCGTGGAAATCATAGTGGAGACTCTACAATTCGTAGATGGACCGTAGCTAGAAGCCGTGGATGAGCTAGAGTCGCAATCACCAACCCTTCTTACCCCGACCAAAAAATTCAGATTGGGAAGCAAACTATCGGTTGAGGAGCGAGCGTAAATCATCGAGCCGCTCAAGGAAAGTAACGATGTCTTCGCATGGAGGGTAGAGGACATGAGGGGAATCAAGGAAGAGGTCGCTATTCGCGTACTTGAAGTCAACCCGACCATAAAGCCTAGACCCCAAAAGTTGAGAAGTTTTGCTCGCGACAAGGAAGAGGCTATCAAAGCAGTAGGTACAAAAACTTTTGAGTGCAGGATAATCAAAGAGGCCACTCATACAACGTGGTTGGCCAACGTGGTCATGGTGAAGAAATCGAATGGCAAGTGGCGGATGTGTGTCGACTTCACTACTCTCAATCTAGCTTGCCCAAAGGATAGCTATCCTCTTCCTAGAATTGACAAGCTTGTTGATTCCATCGCCGGCCACTCTACTCTCGGTTTCCTGGATGCTTACTCGGGATACCACCGCATAAAGATGCACGAAGATGACATTGTGAAAACGACATTTCAAGCAAACTGGAGGCATTTATCGCTACAACATGATGCCATTTGGCTTAAAAATGCAGGAGCTACCTATCAAAGAATGGTGAACAAGGTCTTTGCCTCACAAATTGGTTGAAATATGGAGGCTTATGTTGACGACATGGTCATTAAAACTAAGACCGGAGTCACGTAGTCGACCTGAAGGAGACATTCGCCAATTTACGAGCAAACGACATGAAGCTCAATCCCGGTAAGTGTGTCTTTGGAGTTGCAATGCAAGTTCTTGAGATTTATGGTATCTCAAAGAGGCATAGAAGCCAATCCGTAAAAAATCAAGGCGCTAGTCGACATGAAAGCTCCCACCGGCCAAAGAGATGCAAATGACTTAACGGAAGGGTAGCACTCTTGGTCGCTTCATATCAAAGTCAGCAGAGAGGTCTCTCCCCTTCTTCAAAGCATTGAGGGGACGAAAAATTTTGAGTGGACGACCGAATGTCATTCGTCGTTTCAACAATTGAAGGATTACCTCGCTACTCCACCTTTGCTAAGTAGCCCAACCACTCGGTGAGACCCTATTTGTATATCTCGTCCGTGGGAGACAAGTCGGTTGCAGCGGTGTTGATTAGAGAGGATGAAGGGCTTCAAAAACCAAGATATTACATCGCAAGGCCTTATCGATGTGGAGAGTGCATACTACAATGCCGAGAAGGTCGCTTATGCCCTAGTCGTGGCTTCAAGGAAGCCGCGAGCTTATTTTCCGGCTCATCCAATTGTGGTTCTTACAAATGCCCCCTTAGAAAAATTCTTCACAAGCCGGAGAGTTCAGTCGACTTCTCAATTGGTCAATTGCCCTTACCGAATTTGACATTGAGTATCGACCTCGAAAGGCGTTGAAGGCTCAAGCTCTAGCCGACTTCGGGTCGAGCTTACGTTCACCAAGGAGGACGACGAGCAGCCGAGCTCCAAAAGAAAAGGCTAAAGGGAAGGAGTTAGAGTCCTGTGTCGCCACCGCTTACCCGTCGATTGTTGGAAGGTCTATTCGGACGGATCAGCGACCAAGAATAGCAGCTGAGCCGGGATAGTGCTAATTGAACCGTAGTCCTGGAACCGTGTATGAGGAATCACTAAGGTTCAAGTTTGATGCTTCCAACAACCGTGCCGAATATGAAGCTTTGATAGCAGCCTATAGAATACGCCAAGTGTTTTGGAGCCGACTAAGATTATGGCCTACCGTGATTCACAAATGATAGTCAACTGTGTCGAGGCGAGTACGAGGTACTTAGTGCCCCACTGATTAAATACTGCGACCTGGTGAAGGAACTGATAAAAGATTTGGAATTCTGGGAGATCCAAAGAATTGGACGAGAAGACAACGAGCTAGCTGACCTCCTCTCGAAGTTAGCCACTTCGGATGAACCACATGATGTACCTATCTCCTTCCTCGAAAGTCCAGCCTATGAAAGAGTAAAAATTCAATGCATAGATGATCGCTCAAGAAATTGGACTCAGGAGAAGTGTTGGATCGAGGAAATGAAGGCATATTTAGAGAATGGAGAGCCGCGTATGACGAGAAGAAGGCTCGAGCTATCAAAAAGAAAGCTCCAAGGTATGTCATTCAAGGAGGCGACCTATTCGTAAGATCTTATACTCGACCATTGCTAAAGTGTATCCACCCTCAAGCAGGTCGCCCGTTGATACATGAGGTACATAGTGGAATTTGTGGTGGACACCGGGGCCGTGACTTGCCGACAAGTTAATCACTTTGGGATACTATCGCCACACATGAGAGCCGACACTCACAACTTTGTTCAAGAATGTGATCAATGCCAAAGGTTTGCCAACCTTCCCCTACGTGCCTACAACAGAGCGCACTCTGATCCCAGCCGGCCATTTGACATGTGGGGCGTCGACCTGATTGGACCCTTCCCTCCCGCCCGAGGAAACCGCAAGTATGTGATCGTCGCCATAGATTACTTCACTAAATGGGTTGAGGCCAAACCATTAGCTCGCATCACGCAGGAAAATGCTATCAACTTTATTCATGACTTCATTTGGTGCCGGTTTGGTTTTCCTCGAGCTATAGTGTCCGATAATGGTTTACGCTTCTCCGCACTTTCGGCGTAGATGAAGCGAGTTGGAATCAAACATTGGAAATCTTCGTCGCCTATCCTCAAGGAAATGGGCAAGCCGAAGCAAAGAAATAAACTTGTTCTATCTTCGCTCAAGACCGGGGCTCGTAGGTCGACGAAACAATTGGTTGGACGAACTCCCCTGCTCTTCGGGGCGCTCGTACAACCACTGGGGCCTACGGGAAACCCCTTTTGCTCTCACATATGGGTCAGAGGCCATGGCACCCGCTGAGCTCAGATTCCCTACTGCTAGAGTGACCTTCTTTGAGCAAGAGCAGAATGACGCCAACAGGTTGATCGACTTGGACCTGATCGACGAGAAGCGAGAAACAGCCTACCTCCGAATGGTCAATTACAAGCAGCGGACTAAAATTTATCACGACAAGAAGGTCAAGGCAAGGTCTTTCCAAGTTGGAGATTATGTATTGAGAAAGATTGAGGCAACGGGTAGAAGAACCCAGCAGAACAAGCTATCTCCTAACTGGGAAGGTCCCTATATAGTCACTCGAGTCGTCAAGGAAGGAACCTACATGATAGCTCATCCTGGAGGTGATGAGTTGAAACATCCTTGGCATGCTACTCACCTCATCAAATACTACTTCTAGTTGTCAATTTCAAAGTTCAAGTTTGTGTTAAAGCTAGTTTCGAATTGATGTAAGCATGATTCCTACTTCAATGAAAAGAGCAGTTTATTCGATCAAACATAGTGTTGCATTAATATCAACAAGCTCGACTCTTAGTCAGCTTCGTTCTAACAAGCTCGATTCTTAATCAGTTTTGTTTATTTAACAAGTCCGACTCTTAGTCGACTTCGTTCTAACGAGCTCGACTCTTAGTCAGTTCATCCGAGCTCGACTCTTAGTCAGCTCATCTTAGCTCGACTCTTAGTCAGTTAATCTTAGCTCGACTCTTAGTCAGCTTCACCCTAACAAGCTCGACTCTTAGTCAGCTTCGTTCTAACAAGCTCGATTCTTAATCAGCTTTGTTCACTTAACAAGTCCGACTCTTAGTCGACTTCGTTCTAACTAACTCGATTCTTAATCAGTTCAAATGGTATGAACAGGTTCGACTCATGGTCAACCTCGTTCACTAAAAGTTAACCAAGTCCGAGGTCGACTAAACCAACAAGATCAAGTCGCCTCTAGGCTCAAGTCGACTCATTTATATTATCTACATCTAGCTCGACATACAATATAGAATGAAAAACATACAACATTCTGAAAACAAAAGTCAGCTATGATAGAAATAAGTCTCCCAAAACGGGCTAAGACTTAAACAAAATTAATTTACAAAAATATTTTGCCTCCCAAAAAACTGGGCCAAGGCATTCGGATAATGTTAGAGCAAAAAACAAAAATATTGTTTGGAACTTGTTCCTTACAAATTCAACTAAACAACTCAGGAGTCCTGGCCGACATCAGCTTGGTCGTCAGTAGCAGCTCGACCCTCTTCATCTCCTTGTTGCTGAGGGTCTAAAGGTTTACCCGACTCTGAATAAACTTGTTCATCTACTGTCTCCATGGCTTCAGCATCGTCAAGTTCCGCCAAGACCACATCAAAATTTCTATCAAGGACAGGGGGAGCTTCCCACTTCTCGCAGTGATCCTCCTCATCCTCTCGGGGCAATGAAGGCTAGATCGTTTTCAAGGTAAGGAACGAGCGAGTGACCACCACGAGCCGCCATATCATATTGGGACTCGGCAAACCAACGAGCTAATTGCTCAATGGTAACCGTAGCCGTTGGATCTACAAGCGCACGACGGCCATGTGTCTTTGCCGACCTCAAGAAAATCTTGGGCCTTAGACACTATGGCATCATAGTACTCATCCCCGCCTTGAACTTCTCAACCGCGGCTTCAGAGGCATCCTCGCGCTTTATCAACAGCCTTGTGGTCTTTCTCGACTTTTCTCTCTCTCAAGTCGATGCCGTTCATGCAACTCGAGCAAGAAGGCATCCTTCTCCTTTAGAAGTTTGTTAATAGTGGCCAGCTCAGTCTTGGCCTTCCCCAGTTCTTTCTTCTCAGCATCCCTCTCAGCCTCCACTTCCTTGAGTTTGGACTCTGCAGCCTCAAGGTCGGACAGAGCCTTGGTCTTCACCGCTTCGTTGGCTTCACACGAATTGTCCAAGTCGTTATACTTCTCTTTCCATTCCGCAAGCTCTTGAGCCTTTTTGGAATAATCACGAAGGGCTTGTCTCTCCCTCTCGATGGAGGCCCTCCAAGAGCTCTTGGCTTGCTCAATCATTGTAAGATTCTGCATTTCAAAGAAACAGAAGAAGTGTTAGCTCGTAATTTGAGTGGATCGAGTAAGGGGATAAGCAACTACAATGAAAGAGAAAATGACAAGTTACCTCACTATGAGCCATCCCGTAACGAGCGTAAAATTCCTCGGGGGTGATCCCCTTGTCAGCGAAGTAAGCTAGGAGGTCGACATCTATTGCCCTCCTAACAATCACTTGGCCCAGGCTCATGTCGGGATAGCGACGGCTCAAGCTGTTAAACCCTTCCAGCGGAGGAACATCACTCAGCCTCTTCATCTTTTCATCCAGAGACTCCTTACTGGGAGGAGGGAAGGCTGGTGGAGGCAATTGACTCGAGGACACAGACTTTCCCTTCTCAGATCGGGACCTCTTCTTCGAACTTATAGGACGATCGTCCTCATCTTCCTCCATATCATCTTCATCAACGTTGACGACCGCAAAGGGCTAGCCCCGCCATCCCAGCCTCCAGAGGTCTCCTTATTGGCGTCTTGATTTGGGTCGGAGCTCGACTTGCCCCGACCGACCCGGGAATCATCACCTCCTTCATTGGCATCATCGATTGGGTGCCGCTTAGCAAAGGGTCTTCCACTCGACCTCTTCCATTGGGATCATTCCAAATGACATCCTTCGGGAGCAAATTGTTCCTAGTAGCAGCTTCTCTCTCTCTGCTCGCCTTAGCATTGGCAGCCCCATGAGCCCTCTTGGCTTTCCTCTTATCAGAAACCCCAACAATACGCACCATATTCGCTTCTTGTTCGGGAGTTAAAACTACACGACATCAAAGAAATCAAGTGTTAGCTCGGCAATTCAAAACAGTTCTACGAGTAAACCATTGACGAGGTAATTGATACAATTCAAAGCAGTTCTATGTACGAATTGAATAAATCTACATACGAGCAAGCAATTTGATAAAGAGTTGCAATTCGAAATAGTTCTATGTACGAGCTAACTAAGTTCTACATACGAGCAGACAACGGACGATCTAAGAGTTGTATATGCAGCTAAAAATAACGCTATGTGCCAATGATAAGTTACTTATGCAAGATAACAATGGACGAGCTAATGAATGCAGGTCAAGTAAATCCTTACCACCAACATGCTCTCCGTGGTCTTTGCAGTAATTTTCATTCTTCTGACAAAATTGACAGTTCTCCTTCAACCTACCCAAGGAATGAGTAACCCAAATCCGGATATACCGGCCTCTCAATACAGAACAAGGGGTTCTACCACTCCATCACTGTGCATCATCCCACTGGATGTAGTTATACTTGGTCGTCCCTAACACCTCCCGCCTAATGGGCCCTTTCGCGACCAACGCGCACAACTTCCTATACAAGGTTTGGTGCCATGGAGGCTCCCGCAGTTTTCCTCGTCAATAGTGTCAGACTCGCTATTTGGCAAGGGGAACTCCCATCCCAGCCTACTCTCTACAACTACCACATAGGAATTCCAGCTGCTATGCTTGTTGGGAAGGTTGGCAAACAATTTTGGAGAATTGGGTTTGGAAGGAGTACTAATCCCCCAATCTGCCTTGTCGAGCTTTGGAGCGAAAAATTCCTTGAAGACTCTCATGCAAGGTTCATGGCCTAGAAACCTACATACCATGGCAAAGCACACTAGTACTGCAAGTGTTGGCCCCAAGCCGAAGGGGAAGAGCATCCATGCACCTTAAACTCATTGATAAAGGGATCTAAGGGCAACCTCAACCCCGCCTCAAACCTGTCCATAAAAGAAAGCCACCCTAGTGGCATCGCAGTGAAGCCGTACGGAACTTGGCCATAAAGTCCGCCTTACTAAGGATGGTTATCCTATAATCCAATCTACTTACTTCACAGAAATCATAAACCATGTTGTATCGGGACTCCATGTTTTTCTTTCCTCGAAGAGGCCTACTGGGTATATATCCTCTCTCGTTCTTCCCCGGTACAACAGAGGAGCCAAACGCATCCACAATTCGGGGGCCAGAAGAGGTCGAAGCAGCATTTCCTTCCTGAGTTGTCATATTCGTACAAGAAGAAGGAGAAACAGGAGTCGCCCTATGATCACATTCAGTCGACCTACCTAAGGGCGACCTAAACTCCCCTGGAAAACCTATTCTGTTCCTAAGGAAAGAAGGTTTGTGGACATCCCTAACATAAAACAAGGTGATATGGTCAAGCAGTTCATGGAATAAATGGAAAGCGACAACATTTGAGTCGTCAATCACCACATTTTCAATTTCTCCTACAATGGGCAGCCCTATCTCAGTGTAATTCAACCCCCAACTAGTCAAAATGGAGGCACACTCATCCAAGGACATCACTCTCCACTCACCGTTCACATTCTTGCATGCCCTACTTGCTAACAAAGCAAAGAGCCATACCAAGCTCCTGGTTCACTACTAAAGGTCCTAGCCATGGCGGAATTGAACACAAAGCAGAAATTAAAGCCCTAAAACAAATATACAAGGGAAATACCTTAATTGATTGAAGAAAGGGAGTTCGTTGCTGAAGCCGAAAACTGAGTTTAAGTTCTACTGCAATTCCGTGATTGTCGCCGGAGAAGAGGAGTTTGAAAACGGTAAGAATTCGAATTGGAGAGAAAGACTGAGTATTTCTATTTTCCTAAATTTGGAAGGGGAAAAGAAAATAGAAATTAATTTTCCAAAATTAAAAGCTGAAGCGGTTTCCGAGAAGGAGTTCCAAGAGTCAGAATTGCAATCATTACTAAAACCGGCGCTCCTTCATCTCCAACCGTTCATTGCCAACGATCAGGATGTTGCCACGTCATCATGGTCGACCTACTTCAAAGACTAGCATCGACGTGCGAGTAAAGCAATTTTCGTCAAAGAAATCTTCTTAACTTCCAAGTCGACGAAGTCCAATTACAGACAGCCTTGGTCTCCACATTCCCTATAAGGCTGGTCCAATCAAAACAAGGCCCAAAGCCCATCTCAAGTATCAGTCGACTAAGCCCACGGTCCGACCTATCAAGTCCCGACCTATCAAGTCCCGACCTAACTTAGTCCGACCTAATGATCCATATCACAATTCGGGTACGAACCATGCTCTGCCCGACAGTCAGGTCGACCATTCCATGAGTGGCGACCTCGACCTAATCATCAAGTATCGACCTGACATGTGTTGATGCACGTGGGTCAATCTTTCCATAACAGCATCCCTATAAATCGTGACGGTTACATGTGCACGTTCCCATGAACATAACTGCCGCTATAATTTCGGAGCTCATGTAGCCCTATCATTAAACTACCTACATCAACTATAAATACTTCATCACTACCAACGGTGCAAAGGTAACTGCCATTTTGTATTCTGAGTTCATTATTCAATACATTTTGAGCTTTATACAACCGTTATCTTACTCTCACGCCCGAGCGTCTTCGCCGGAGACACATCCGGCTAGTCGTGGGTTCTGTTTTCAGGTCAAGAAGCCAGGTGATCAATCCTGCCACGTGGAGGAAGATTGATAAGCACATTTCCTGCAGCATCAATAAGTATGTTTGGATAGTACTCCCTCCGTCCCATAGATTTATGAACTTTTGGATTTTGCACGGGAATTAAGGAGGAAATATTATATTGAAAGTGTTGTGAGTGTAAAAATAAAATAGGAGAGAGAATGAGTGGAGAGAATAGTAAATTATAATGGTGATGTGAGTATTAAAATAATGTAGGAGAGAGAATGAGTGGAGGGAATAGTAAAGATTCCTTTCCATTTTGGGAAAATTAGATATTATTGTGGGACGCCCAAAATAGAAAGTTTACATATTATTGTGGGACGGAGGGAGTATATATTAAAAACTGATTATTAAAGATAAATATCAAAAATGACCTTTATGATATGTATCTCGATATGATAAATGTATAAAATAGATAAAGGTTATTATTGTAAAAAATACACAAATAACAGCTTCTAAGAATCACTTTTAGCAAAAGTTGGGCCATAGCTGCTTCTACGAAAACACAGTTTTTTGCGTTTTAACAGCTTAAAATCATAATCAGTATTGTTATCCAAACGCTATTAAAAGTGATTTTGAGCTTCAAAAGTGATTATAAGCCACAAAAAAGCACTCCCAAACTCACCCTAAGTTTCTTGATAAATTTCTTCTTTTTCTCTTTAGATACAAATTTATTACATGTTTTTATTTTTAATATAATTTGATTTATAATGAAGAGACTTTTTGATAATCTAAACATTGTTTCACCCAATGATTCATATCCTTTTTTAGGAAATATTAAATGAACACATATTTATTGAAAGTTTTTATTTAAAACTAATAATAATCATAATCATAAATTTAACTTTGATTTTATTATAACTTAATATTTAAATTATATTATTAAAAATAAATTATGAGAATTTCAAGTTTCATCTTCTTTTATAACTTATTACATGTAAATATATTTATTACATTTTTTATTTTTAATATTTCGAAGCTTGAGCTATACAAATACATGTATTTCTAAAGTTACATACATCTTCAAAAAACAAACAATATTTTAAAGATGATGTAATCATCTCTACCTGCATTTTAAGTTCTGGTTAGATTATTGCAACCACTTTAAAAACAAATTAAACACCATCTTCAAATATGAACAAATTCACAAAATTTTCATGATATAAAAACAGTAAAATAAGAACTCACCTGTAGGACCTATAAGAATTCTATATTGTGTGTAACTTGTCGTAAATTAGATTTCATGAAAGTATCTTAAACAAAAACTCATCAAAATTAATTGCAAAAAGAATTTCAAAATACTAATCTTATCTATATCTATCTATATCTTATAATAAGATTATCTTGTCATAAATGAAAAAATCCCGCTCAAAAATGTCGCTTTCAGTGGCAACAAAAATGAAAAGTATGAAGGTCAAATATGTCTGTAACGACCCGAGCCCGTAGCCCGACCCGCTACGTAGGCACCACACACTGACCCACTAAGCATCTCCTCATTTGGGTCAACCACAGCCCATCACAGGCCTCCAAAATTCCAATGGATGATTTGATGCTTAGTAGTAGTGTATGGGCCTTCTATATATCACACTAAATTCCCACATATTTTTGATGTGGGATGGGGGATATTACAATCTCCCCCACTCAAATCCTTGCCGTCCCTGGCAAGGTCAATCAATACCCAGATCATACCCCCGGGCTAGCTCACAAGCCTTAAGGCCGGGGTTCTGCTCTGATACCAACTGTAACGACCCAGAATTTCCTTGATTTAATAATATTCATCAATATGAATAAATACCCAAAATAGGGTCCCAACGGATACTAAACATTTAAATATCCAAATCAAACGGTAACTTAATAATTCAAACTTATCCAATCCAACGGTAACTAAAGTAATAAACGTTACATAAGTGCGGAAGAATCAAATGTAACGACTAGTAAAACCTACTAGCTTTATTTAAACTAAACTAAAACTCTGGTTCGTCAATAAATCTTCTATAACTCTTCACTGATCGCCGTCTTTCCTACAACGATCTTCCATCCTTATTCTCATACCTGGAGGAAAAATAAGAATGAAGGAATGAGCGAAAGATGCCCAGTAAGTCATTACGTGATCTCCTTGAAGTTATGAGGAGATGACCTGAATGACGGTTCAATCGAAGCATTTCAACGAAAGGTTATCACGATAAAATTCAATCAAGGAAGTGTGGCATTACAAATCCATATTATAGTTGTTATTCAGGATTTACCCTACATTGAGTAATTCCTATCCGATCATCTACATTGATGTCGAGTGCGCATAAAGTATAGACAAGTACGTAACACATATCATACAAGTCCAATATCAATTCATATAATCCTGACATGCATGTACATTCATACAAATCATATAGTGCATTCATATTAAACAAGAATACACATAAGCAAAGTCAATACTTCAGATATCTATGAACAACACATATCATAGATAAGATTTCCAAAAAACGCTTCATGTCTAGGGAATATTTTATAAAACACTATCGCCACATGATAGTAAAATTTTGAAAAGACTCGATAGAGTTTTCAAAGAATAGATACACAAAGGTGTTTAGGAACGTAATTCCTTACCTTAGCTTGCTTCCTTTGCACTTCTGGGATAACCTACAGTCATGCAAAGATATCATTTTAGGTACAAGTAATTGTTTATTACTTCTTATGTACCCTAGTTGATTTATCTTTAGTTAACTTATGAGTTGCTTTTAGACTCATCTTACTAGTTAACTATCTTTCTTTTTAGGTACTTTCCTAAAATATTATCCTTCTATTTTAGGTAACTTTCCTAAAATAGTAACCTACAGTCATGCAAAGATATCATTTTAGGAACGTAATTCCTTACCTTAGCTTGCTTCCTTTGCACTTCTGGGATAACCTACAGTCATGCAAAGATATCATTTTAGGTACAAGTAATTGTTTATTACTTCTTATGCCTTCCGACGTGATAGTAAGTATTTGTGCTTAAAGAGAGAAATCAATTGAAAATAGTTTAGAGTAAAAAATGCATTATCAAAAATATATGAATTATGCCTTGTATTTATAGGTGTAGGATGTATAGTCCCACTTGAAATAGGAAGTTGTGTGAGAGAAGGTTATAATCCTAGTTGGATTATAACTACCCACAATTCTTGTTTGAGTAGAATTAGGTAATTGTCTTCTTCACGTATATCTAGGAGGCAAGCTCCTCGTCATATAAAGCTTGGTCGACATGATGAACGTCGAGAAAGAGAGAAGCAAAGATTGGGAAGCCCATTTCTCTGCCTAGATGATAACCGAGGAAGGCCTCCTTGTCTTCTGATGAAGCCCTCATCGGCTTTGATAGATGCCTTGATCGACATATGAGAATGTGCCTTGTCGGCATGTATCAGTATTGTTTCCTTGGTCATTTGGTTCGCTCTGCTATGTCTAGGTCGAAATAGTGAAAAATGACGAGAAGGCTTGACGAGCATAGGTAGGAAAACCCACTCCCTATGTTGTATTTGAGACTTGTATGAATTATATTTTGAGTCCAATCCATTGGGCCTTGCCCGATTATGACCCACGTTCGTTCCTCGATTTATACCGTTCATTGGCCCCCGACTTTCTATCTCGGCTATGTCGAGGAGGAAGTGGTGCTCTACCTCGGCTTAAACAGATACGAACGGGTTTTCACGAATCACGAGGCGTAATCATTTTATCAGTCGGTTATTACACATTGAGTAAAGCGCCCCATTATTGACGAGACATTATTCTTGGGAAACTGCCAGAACATTAATGGCGAGGAAGAGACGACGCCTTTAACCCATTTTTTGACCTGTACCCGTTTTAGATCTGGGTATAAAAATCAAAATCCATCACCTTTTTGCTCTTTTATCACTGTTCAACCTTGGGAGAGACATATAAGCTATGAAAAACCGCAGATTGCCTTCTTGAGTTCTTGATTTCTTTGTCAATTTTTGGAGTGCGTGCTTGACTCCTTCGAGTTCCTTACCAACAAAGTTTCAATTCAGGTATAAATTTCTTCTTTTTCTCTTTATTTCTGCACATTTCTGGGTTTCTGTTCTTGGCGTGTTCTTGAAAACAGTCATTGTTATACTTTCTTGAAGCTTTTCTTGACTAAGTTTCTTGATAAATTTCTTCTTTTTCTCTTTAGATACAAATTTATTACATGTTTTTATTTTTAATATAATTTGATTTATAATGAAGAGACTTTTTGATAATCTAAACATTGTTTCACCCAATGATTCATATCCTTTTAGGAAATATTAAATGAACACATATTTATTGAAAGTTTTTATTTAAAACTAATAATAATCATAATCATAAATTTAACTTTGATTTTATTATAACTTAATATTTAAATTATATTATTAAAAATAAATTATGAGAATTTCAAGTTTCATCTTCTTTTATAACTTATTACATGTAAATATATGATGTAAAGTAACGCAGCGAAATAGTAACAAGGCTTGATCGAAATCAAAACCTTCTGCAAGGAATCGCAATTCCTTAGATAAATAAGAACTTCCAAGGAAGATCTTCTGCAAGTCAAGAATGACTTAAAGGTTTAAAACCCACAATTGCAAAGCAATTAATTTTATTAATAAAAAATAGTCTAAATTCGAATTACAATTTTAGACCTATTTTATAGTGCCCATAAAACTTGAAAAACACTCCTAAACCTTCTAGAATTACTCTTAACCTATATGATGATTTAATAGGACTCAAAAACTAGTAAATCAACTCAAAATCTACTCTAAAACCATCTCTAATCAACCTACTAAAAATAATGACGAAAATAAGAAATAAAATAAAAACTAAAACAAATTAAATCCTAAAATACTAATTAAAATACAAAGATAATTAATATATTTGAATGGGTCAAATATCCGTCCGACATCATTCACCCACTCTTCAAAAGAACTCGACCCCGAGTTCTCATCCGATGTTTGGAAAGTGCCGTCCCACTTAAAAATATATTTCGAATAAATCTTCTTTTTAAGCACACATTGACGTAAGATGATCTCTTCCGGATATAAAATTATTCCATCCATCTCATCCTCCTTGTGTTGATCTTCCTCCCCTTGATCAACAATGAGCAATAAATTTTCAAAAATAACTTCTTCCTTGCTGTGAACAACACCCAAATTTTCATCAAAAATTGGGGGTTTTGAACAATCAACACCAACCTCTTCTTTCTCCTTGAATTCAACTAGGACATTATCAGGTGCTATAATATTTGAAGTAATAATATCATCACAAACCTGAACAATGCTCAAATCTTTTTTGAACTCACAAATAACTTCCTCTCCCTTGAAATCTTCGTTCAAAGTTTTATGGTCTGAAGTTGATTTGGCTACATCCACACGCCTAATATCACCGGATAATTTCGCCTCCGATCGTCGAATTCGCCTTGAATAAAAACATGCTTTAGAATAATACAAATCAGATTTCGCCCAAGCTTTATCCCTATACTCTCTATGCACATCCACTATAAACTTTTTTCTTGGCGGAAGTCGGCCGCTTACAAGAAGGGATTCATAATGAAGAAAGAAGTCATGGTGGAAGTTGGCCTCCTTTAAAAGTTTCTCATCTTTTGCAAAAAAATATTTTGCCTGTTGATTAGCATGAATCAAACGATCATTGATCACATCAATAACAATGATTTGTTATTTTCTCTATCGTTAGTCATCACCTCGTCGAGAACCCTAAGATCGTCCGATTTCGATACCAACCGATGTAAAGTAACGCAATAAATAGTAACAAGGCTTGATCGAAATCAAAATCTTCTGCAAGGAATCGCAATTCCTTAGATAAATAAGAACTTCCAAGGAAGATCTTCTGCAAGTCAAGAATGACTTAAAGGTTTAAAACCCACAATTGCAAAGCAATTAATTTTATTAATAAAAAATAGTCTAAATTCGGATTACAATTTTAGGCCTATTTTATAGTGCCCATAAAACTTGAAAAACACTCCTAAACCTTCTAGAATTACTCCTAACATATATGGTAATTTAATAGGACTCAAAAACTAGTAAATCAACTCAAAATCTACTCTAAAATCATCTCTAATCAACCTACTAAAAATAATGACGAAAATAAGAAATAAAATAAAAACTAAAACAAATTAAATCCTAAAATACTAATTAAAATACAAAGATAATTAATATATTTGAATGGGTCAAATATCCGTCCGACATCATTCACCCACTCTTCAAAAGAACTCGACCCCGAGTTCTCATCCGATGTTTGAAAAGTGCCGTCCCACTTAAAAATATATTTCGAATAAATCTTCTTTTTAAGCACACATTGACGTAAGATGATCTCTTCCGGATATAAAATTATTCCATCCATCTCATCCTCCTTGTGTTGATCTTCCTCCCCTTGATCAACAATGAGCAATAAATTTTCAAAAATAACTTCTTCCTTGCTGTGAACAACACCCAAATTTTCATCAAAAATTGGGGGTTTTGAACAATCAACACCAACCTCTTCTTTCTCCTTGAATTCAACTAGGACATTATCAGGTGCTATAATATTTGAAGTAATAATATCATCACAAACCTGAACAATGCTCAAACCTTCTTTGAACTCACAAAGAACCTCCTCTCCCTTGAAATCTTCGTTCAAAGTTTTTGGATCTGGAGTTGATTTGGCTTCATCCACACGCCTAATCTCAGCGGATAATTTCGCCTCCAATCGTCGAATTCGCCTAGAATAAAAACATGCTTGAGAATAATACAAATCAGATTTCGCCCAAGCTTTATCCCTATACTCTCTATGCACATCCACTATAAACTTTTTTCTTGGCGGAAGTCGGCCGCTTACAAGAAGGGATTCATAATGAAGAAAGAAGTCATGGTGGAAGTTGGCCTCCTTTAAAAGTTTCTCATCTTTTGCAAAAAAATATTTTGCCTGTTGATTAGCATGAATCAAACGATCATTGATCACATCAATAACAACAGATTTGTTATTTTCTCTATCATTAGTCATCACCTCGTCGGAGAACCCTAAGATCGTCCGATTTCTGATACCAACTGATGTAAAGTAACGCAGCGAAATAGTAACAAGGCTTGATCGAAATCAAAACCTTCTGCAAGGAATCGCAATTCCTTAGATAAATAAGAACTTCCAAGGAAGATCTTCTGCAAGTCAAGAATGACTTAAAGGTTTAAAACCCACAATTGCAAAGCAATTAATTTTATTAATAAAAAATAGTCTAAATTCGGATTACAATTTTAGGCCTATTTTATAGTGCCCATAAAACTTGAAAAACACTCATAAACCTTCTAGAATTACTCCTAACATATATGGTAATTTAATAGGACTCAAAAACTAGTAAATCAACTCAAAATCTACTCTAAAATCATCTCTAATCAACCTACTAAAAATAATGACGAAAATAAGAAATAAAATAAAAACTAAAACAAATTAAATCCTAAAATACTAATTAAAATACAAAGATAATTAATATATTTGAATGGGTCAAATATCCGTCCGACATCATTATATTTATTACATTTTTTATTTTTAATATTTCGAAGCTTGAGCTATACAAATACATGTATTTCTAAAGTTACATAAATCTTCAAAAAACAAACAATATTTTAAAGATGATGTAATCATCTCTACCTGAATTTTAAGTTCTGGTTAGATTATTGCAACCACTTTAAAACAAATTAAACACCATCTTCAAATATGAACAAATTCACAAAATTTTCATGATATAAAAACAGTAAAGAGCAAGTTTTGGGAGAAATCAGTTTCTTCATAAATTATAAAAAGTTTAATTTTTTTCAACTTGCAAGTATTTGACGAATATAGGAACAGTTTAAAAAAAACAGGACTTTTTATAATTTAGGGAGAAACTAGTTTCCCCAAAAATATTGTGAACAGTAAAATAAGAACTCACCTGTAGGACCTATAAGAATTCTATATTGTGTGTAACTTGTCGTAAATTAGATTTCATGAAAGTATCTTAAATAAACAAAAACTCTTCAAAATTAATTGCAAAAAGAATTTCAAAATACAAAAAATTCAAACAACACAAGTCATCACTAAAAATCAAGTCGGAGATATTTTCTCGTTCAAGAAATAGAGATAACAAAATCACAAAGGAAAAGAGACAAGATCTCCCAAAAAAACACAAATTTTTATCATGTATATGTATGATTCTTCAACTTTTTAAGTCTCTTCCCCTTCACTGGCCGCTATTAGATATAAGCTCTATTTATAATACTAATCTTATCTATATCTATCTATATCTTATAACAAGATTGTCTTGCCATAAATGGAAAAATTCCGCTAAAAAATGTCGCTTTCAGTGACAACAAAAATGAAAAGTATGAAGGTCAAATATGTCATTTTCCATTGCTTTGAATATGACAAATATTTACCAATTTTCATGGCTGAATTTTCTATTTTATTGCTTTGACTTGCAAGAGAAGCTCTACATTAGATTAGCTTGCTGAATACATTTTAGATTGTTGACTAGATCATTTTTTAAAAATTTGCATGTGTTTTGATTGGATTAGGCAAAGGTGCACATTTCCCATTGCTTTGAATAAGACAAATATTTATCAATTTTCATGGATGAATTTTCTATTTTACTGCTTTAACTTGCAAGAGAAGTTATACATTAGATTAGCTTGCTTAATACATTTTAGATTGTTGACTAGATCATTTTTTTAAAATTTGCATGTTTTTTTTATTGGATTAGGCAAAGGTGCACATTTTCCATTGCTTTGACTAAGACAAATATTTATCAATTTCCTTTGATGAATTTTCTATTTTATTGCTTTAACTTGCAAGAGAAGCTCTACATTAGATTAGCTTGCTGGATACATTTTAGATTGTTGACAAGGTCATTTTTTAAAATTTTGCATGTGTTTTGATTGGATTAGGCAAATGTGCACATTTTCCATTGCTTTGATTAAGACAAATATTTATCAATTTTCATGGATGAATTTTCTATTTTATTGCTTTAACTTGCAAGAGAAGCTCTACATTAGATTAGCTTGCTGAATACATTTTAGATTGTTGACTAGATCATTTTTTAAAAATTTGCATGTGTTTTGATTGGATTAGGCAAAGGTGCACATTTTCACATGTTGTTGATGTAAAGTAAAACGCAGCGGAACAAAAATAAAACAAGCTAATCGATTCAATCCTCGCAAAAGGAGTAAAATCGATTAACGAATAAAAAGGGATATGATTAAACTTCTCGCAAAAGAATTTAATCTAATAATCAACCGAAGAAGATTATTGGCAAAGTCAATTAATGACTTTAGGAAGAACACAATAAACTTGCAAAACTTGCAAAGGAATTTGATTAAGAAAAATAACGTAAGTTTCTAACTGTGAAAGGAATTATAAATACTACCTAAAATCCTCTACTAACTAGGAAAAAGAAAAAGGAAATAAAATCCTCTACTAACTAGGAAAAGGAAAAAGGAAATAGAATCCTAAATTAATACGTTTAAAACAAGAAGTAAATCCAATCGAAATCAGGAAACCCGCAAAGAGCACGACTCGTTCTTGGATACATCATTCTCCCCCACTTCAAAAGGATTCGTCCCCGAATCATCGTCTAAATAAAGCGGCACATCTGGATAAAACTCAACCAAATTCGACACATTAAACGTGGGAGAAATGTTCCACCCATCCGGCAAATCCACAACATAAGCATTGGCATTTATCTTTGACAAAATCTTGCACGGCCCAATCTTCTTAGGGTGAAGCTTGCTGTAGGTCCCTTGAGGAAAGCGCTCCTTACGCAAGTGAACCATAACCAAATCACCAACAGAAAACACTTTCAAGCGACGCTTCTTGTCCGCAGCTTCTTTATACTTCGCATTGGAATCTTCAATGTTCTTCACAACCTCCCGTTGTACCTCATCAAACTTCTCCGCCATAATTTCAGCAGCGATGCTAAACCCCGGAAGTTTTGGCAAAGGAACCAAACCAAGAGTATGAGTAGGGGGCCGTTGATACACAATCTCAAAAGGGGACTTCTTAGTAGTGCGATTGGGCATATTATTGAAAGCGAACTCAGCTGTAGCTAACATTAAATCCCACTTCTTAGGATTGTCACCACACAGACAACGAAGCATACTACCCAAGGAACGATTAACCACCTCCGTTTGCCCATCTGTCTGAGGATGAAAAGCACTACTAAACTGCAACTCCGTGTGGAACAAGCCCCATAAAGTACGCCAAAAGTGACTCAAGAATTTCGTGTCACGATCGGAAGTAATAGTCTTAGGCACTCCATGCAAATGCACCACCTCCTTGAAGAATAAGCCCGCCACATGACAAGCATCCGAAGTCTTCCGGCAAGGAATGAAGTGAGCCATCTTGGAGAATCGATCAAAAACCACAAAAACGGAATCATTGCCACGTTGTGTGCGAGGCAACCCAAGTACAAAGTCCATAGAAAGATCTTCCCAAGGAGCCTCCGGAATAGGCAAAGGAGTATACAAACCCGTATTTTGAACATGGCCCTTGTTAGACTGGCAAACCATATACTTCCGCACAAACTTATGAGTGTCCTTCCGAATCTGAGGCCAAAAATAACTCCTTGTAACCAACTCGACCATCTTGTCCATGCCATGATGACCATCCTTGTGAATCTCATTGATAAGACTCTCACGAACCGAGCCTTGAGGAATACACAAACGATCCAAGTAGAAGAGAAACCCATCTTGTAGGAGAAAAGACCCACAATTGCCACCATCACGACATCTAGCCCAATCTTCCGCAAAATCCGGATCGGTCTCATATAACTCCTTGAGACAGTCAAAACCCACAACAAGGTTATGTATAGTCACCAACAAACATGCCCGACGGCTCAAAGCATCCGCCACCTTGTTATGGCTACCACTCTTGTGGATAATAACAAATGTAAACTGTTGCAGGTAAGCCACCCACCTTGCATGCATTCGGTTCAAAGACTTCTGGCCATTCCGTATGAAGAATAAACTCTCGATGGAGTAAATATTGCTCCCAATGCTTGATGGCTTGCACCACCTTATAAAACTCAAGCTCATAAACTGTCCACTTCCGTTTCGACTCTTCCAACTTTTGACTCATAAAAGCAATTGGACGCTTTTCTTGAATCAAAATAGACCCAATGCCAACAACAGAAGCATCCGTCTCAAGTTCAAAAGGCTTAGAGAAATCCGGCAAAACTAGAAGTGGAGCACTAGTCAACTTTTCCTTAATCAAGGCAAAAGCAGAAGTCGCCTCACCGCCCCAAGAAAACTTCCATTTCTTCAAACATTCGGTAATAGGAGCCATGATAGTACTAAAATCCCGAATAAAACGACGATAAAAAGTAGAAAGACCATGAAAAATCCGTACCTCACTAACGGTAGTCGGAATAGGCCAATCTCGAATAGCCCGAACTTTGTCCTCATCCACATGAATGCCATCTGCAGAAACAATGTAACCCAAAAATAATAGTTTGTTAAGCATAAAACTACTCTTTTTGAGGTTAATGTATAACTCGTTCTCCTTCAAAGCTTGCAAAACTGCTTTGATGTGTGCAAGATGCTCCTCCTCGGACTTACTATAAATCAAGATGTCATCAAAATAAACCACAAGAAATTTACCATTAAATGGTTTCAAGACTTGATTCATCAAATGCATAAAAGTGCTAGGAGCGTTAGACAAACCAAACGGCATTACCAACCATTCATACAACCCCTCCTTCGTCTTGAAAGCTGTCTTCCACTCATCACCCGGACGAACACGAACTTGATGGTACCCACTCCTCAAATCAATTTTAGAGAAAACTGTAGCACCACGAAGCATATCCTATATCATCAAGGCGAGGAATAGGGAAACGATACTTGACCGTGATCTTGTTGATGGCACGACTATCAACGCACATACGCCAAGTACCATCCTTCTTAGGCACAAGAAGGGCCGGAACTGTACAAGGACTCAAACTCTCCTGAATGTAGCCCTTTCTCAATAAATCTTCCACCTGCTCCCTCAAAATATCATGCTCAGCCAGACTCATACGATAATGTGGAAGATTAGGAAGAGATGCACCCGAAACCAAATCAATGTTATGCTGAATATTACGCAAAGGAGGTAACCCCGGTGGTAACTCATCAGGCATAATAGAACTATACTCATCCAAAAGTGATTGCAAAGAAACAGGAACCATACTTATACCGCCTACAACATCCTTATGAACCACAAAGATAAATACAAGGAGCATCAACAAGATCATCCATAAATTCAGAGACAGTGCATAAAGAGATAATAGGTTTAGTATTTCCTTTGGTAATAGAACCCTTAACTTTCAAAGGGCATAAATTGAAACGTGCCCCATCCTTCTTGAAGGAAATAACATTATCCTTACCCGTGTGTACGAAATTAAGATCAAATTGCCAAGGCCTCCCCAACAACAAATTGCAAGCAGTCATATCAATTATATCACACAAGATAGTATCATTATAACGACCAATAGAGAAAGGAACAAGGCACTGTTCACGTACCTTAATCTTACCAACAATATTGATCCACCCAACGGAATATGGTGATGGGTGTGGCTTCACGTCAAGCTTCAACTTATCCACCATATCACGTGCAATCAAATTCTCACTGCTCCCACTGTCAACAATAATATGAATATCACAATCTCTAATCTTCCCTTTGGTGCGAAAATTACTATGCCGGGCCGGATCCTCTGTTTCGCTAGGGGTAGTTAACATCAACCGATTAACCACCAATGAATCATGAGTCTCGGCATCTTCCTCCTCCTCATTAGGATCCTCCCAATAAACTGGACCATCCTCTTCCTCAACATCCTCATCACGATCCACCATATTAGCATTCTTTCGAAGATGACAACCACTAGATGTATGGCCTACTTGCCCACACTTAAAACATTTATTACCAAAAGTCCTAGCATAAGGATTAGGAGTTTGACGCCCCAAATTAGTGGTAGGAGGTTTACTTACAGTGGTGTTTTCAACGGTGGTGGGGATTGGTGGCACAACTTCAACCGGTTTAGGAGGTGGGGGTTGCACTTTATTCTGAGCCGTAGATGAACGAGGACCCACAAATCTCCCATTATTACTCCCAGCAGAAGATTCGCTAAACCGTGTAGTCGAAGAAGAGGCAAGTTGTCGCTCCACCTTTGTAGCTCTAGAAATCACGTCGGCCAATGAATGATGAGTAAACAATTCCACCCGATTTTTAATAGCAACCCGAAGACCCGATTCAAACCTTGCTACCTGTTTTTCCTCGGATTCGAACATATCAGTGCGAGCCGCCTGACCATAAAAATCTCTAGCATACTCCTCCACCGTTCGATTCCCTTGAGTACAAGACAAAAATTTCACATATAATTGTTGCTCATGATCTTCAGGGAGAAATTGTCTTCTTAACTCAAACCTCATATTTTCCCAACGATCGATTGGTCTTTGGCCCTCTCTCCTCCGTTGTCGGTTTAAGGTCTCCCACCATGCGGAGGCACCGCCTCGTAACTTGTAGGCAATATAGGGAACCTTTCTATCCTCCTCAACTCTCATCAAAGTAAAGAACTTTTCTACCTCAATCAACCAATCGGAAAATTCCTCAATACCCAAGTTACCTGAAAAAGAAGGAATGTCGGCACGAATTTTAGGACGGTAGTCGACGGGCCTATCATCCTCTCTTCGTCTCTCTTCTCGAAAACCTCCAGCCGGTCGACGGTTGTGGTCGTCTTCCGGATCATCCCGACGTCCTCTATCCCCATTGCCAACATGCAATCCTCTTAAAACTTCAATCAATTCTCTATGTTGACGCTCTTGTCGCTCCCTCGCAGCTTGTTCATTGCGATTTAAAGTTTCAAGGATTGTGGTAAGAGTGATATCTCCGTTGTTTCCTTCCTCGGCAGCCATCGACTCGTCCAAGAACCCTAGGATCGACCGATTTCTGATACCAACTGATGTAAAGTAAAACGCAGCGGAACAAAAATAAAACAAGCTAATCGATTCAATTCTCGCAAAAGGAGTAAAATCGATTAACGAATAAAAAGGGATATGATTAAACTTCTCGCAAAAGAATTTAATCTAATAATCAACCGAAGAAGATTATTGGCAAAGTCAATTAATGACTTTAGGAAGAACACAATAAACTTGCAAAACTTGCAAAGAAATTTGATTAAGAAAAATAACGTAAGTTTCTAACTGTGAAAGGAATTATAAATACTACCTAAAATCCTCTACTAACTAGGAAAAGGAAAAAGGAAATAAAATCCTCTACTAACTAGGAAAAGGAAAAAGGAAATAGAATCCTAAATTAATACGTTTAAAACAAGAAGTAAATCCAATCGAAATCAGGAAACCCGCAAAGAGCACGACTCGTTCTTGGATACATCAGTTGTCCTCTACTCATTTAAAAGAGTCAGCCTATTCCTTCTTTCTTCTCTCCTCATACTTTCTCAATATTTTAAAAACACACACAGACACACAACAACTGAAGGAAACACAAACACACACACACACAAGCACATAGTTACACACCAAAACACGCAGAAGCACACACGTCTCACACGAAGTTTATTACTCTCTCTGTTTGATGAGTAGACTCAGGTAATCAAGGTTATTCGTTTCTTGGCTTGGCAACCTCCGGATGTAGATCTTTGATATTGCAACCGAGGTTGTAGCCATGACGGAGTTATCTTCTTACCTGATCACTTACAGATCTGAACCTTGCTTTACCCTATAATGAAGTATTCAAAGGGTGGTGTAGGTTTATAGAAAGTGGTCATGGAGAGGATTATAGAAGATTGTTGATTTGAAGAAAGGATTAAATTGGCGAAGGAGAGTGTTAGAAAAGATGAAATTTGGCTAGGGATTTTGACTTTAGAGGGAGGAGAGGGTTGGATTTGGATCATACCGGAATGAGGATTGAGGAAGCCGATCGGGAGTAGTTTGGAGAAGGAGGGATAAATGGAGGCGATGGGCGGCGGTGATGATGGTGGTGGGAGGCGGTAGTGGGTTTGGGTTTGGTCGTCAGATTGAGATTGGGAGTCTTGATTTTCTTGAGAGTTTTTGAGGATTGGAATCTCTTTCGGTAAAAAGTGGTGCTGACGTTTTTTAAGGTGTGGCGGTGGTAGGGCGGCGCCATTGATGGGTAGAGAAAGAAATCGAGAGATTGGGTAGAGATGTAGATATATATATATATATATATATATATATATATATATATATATATATATATATATATAGAGAGAGAGAGAGAGAGAGAGAGAGAGAGAGAGAGAGAGAGAGAGAGAGAGAGAGAGAGAGAGAGAGAGAGAGAGAGAGAGAGAGAGAGAGAGAGAGAGAGAGAGAAGAAATGTTTGAAGGAAAGAGAAATAAGGGAGGCAGAGAGAGTTTTGAAATTAAAAATTAAAATGTAAGAGTATTAAATTAAATGCAGTGATTTAACAACTTATTTGAACACTCACCCATTCAATCGTCTAAAAAAATGAATAAGCAAAAGAAAATTTAATTTGCATTTGAAATATTTTTTTGAGAAATATACTAATTTTAGTAATTATATTTAATAATTATTTAAATGTTTTATCTTTTTTCTATTTAGTGAAAATATTTAACATCTGACTAAAAGAGACAATTGAATAAAAATAATTATAAAAATTTCATTTTGAATAATAAAATTTATCAACGAGACTCCCAAAATAAAAATGTGTGCCTCTTATTACAATTACAGATTGGAGGAAATATTATTTTCTTTATTTATTTCACTTAAAGGTAAATATCGTATTTTTTAAGTAGAAACTGTATGATTAAATAAGAAATAATATTATTACTACATCTGTCTCAAATAAATGACCAATTTTGGTTCATATTGGATTGATCTTTTGGTCCACAAATGTTATCGGATGTTGTATATAAGAAAGTAGTTGAGAATGTATAATAAGAGACTTTTATTTGAGTCGTGTGTAATTAAATTGCAATGTATTTCAAAAAATATTTCATTTTCCATTACCACTTATCGTTATATTTTGATCATTATAATTAAAATTGTTAATGTGTAAATTTAAAAAGTTGTTGTTTTACTTCTTCACTTATACTAGTAATTTCATCACAACCAATTTCCTTTTTTTTGTAAATTAAAAAAAATTCTTATATCGTCGTGCATCGCATGGGGGTACTGCTAGTATATATAAAAAGAAAATCGTGCCTTTTGATATTCTTTCCCTTCAAAAATAAGATTTTTCCTTCAAAATAGTGACAATTCTAGAAGCTATTGTTAATAGTCTTTTTAATGTTTTCCTAATAAATGTTTAAAAAAAAGAACTAAAATATCTTGCAAAATAATTGGGCTTATATTCAATTTAACAAGATCATTTTTATCAATTCTTGATTCTTATCGTCAATTTTTTTTTTTTAACATCAATATGGATTTTTTCCCAAAAAAAAAATCAACATGGATACTTTTGGTATTATTTATTTAATTTTAAGAAATTTACTCTTTCTATCACACTACAAACTACACACTTTTCTCACAGGGTATCCCACTACAAACTACTCCCTCCGTCTCATCCAATATAGAATTTTCTCTTACGACACATAAATTAAGAAATATTAATATAATAAGAGGAGAGAATGAGTGGAAAATGTATTGTGAGTATAAAAAGTAAAAGGACTTTTCTATTGTGTGCCCATAGGCACACAATAAGGATTAAAGATTCTCTTGTAATGTGTGTCAAATTAATAGAAGCATTAATTAGTGAGTCTTGTAATGTGTGCCAAAATAATAGAAGTATTAATTAGTGAGTCTTGTAATGCGTGTTTTTATATAAATATTAATTTGGCACATATTACAAGACTCACTAATTAATGCTTCTATTAATTTGACACACATTACAATAGAATCTTTAATCATTATCATGTGCCCATGGGCGCACAATAGAAAAGTCCAAAGTAAAATATGGATAGAACGAGTGAGGAGCATAGTAAGGAGATTGTTGTTATTAGTATAACAAGTGATTCTCATTGAATATAAAAATAATATAAACTTGCCATTTTGGGATGTTATAAGTCGAGTGAGACACTGAGAATGAAAAATTGTCCCAAGTCGGGTGGGACGGAGGGAGTATATACTTTCTAAAATGGAAATATTTATTATTTATATTAATGAGACTCACATATCATAATTAGAACAACAACTCATTTTCTCTCTTCAACCTCAATTTTCATACTTACAACACTCAATCCAGTAACATTTTACCTTAATTTTCGAGTAAATAATAAGTGTGTAGTTTATAATAGAATGGAGGGAGTATAATCTAACTGAACTTTTTTGTTGATCACCCAATTTATATAAATAAAATTTTATTATTTCATGTTTATTTTATTTACTATTTTACTGGTTTTATTGATACCCCACATTATATAGATGAAAATATTAATATATAAAAGACTTTGCTAACTTTCCGGCGTCACGTTTCTAAAAAAAAAAAACTTTCTGGTGTCATGCACCTTTCGACGAAAGAGCCATTATTTCGTGTTGATTTAAGATTTTTTTTTTGAATTTTATTTCATTAAAAAATTGGATAAATGTTACATTAGTTTTAACTTTAGTTGTTAATTTTGATTTTTGTTTATTTAATTATATCAAAATTATACAAATTATAAAAAATACCAAAAGTCGATATAATTGTTGTATAATAAGGCTACTAAATATGTTAACTAATTAGATGATTTTGTTTTAATTATTACTACTTTGTCTCTTAATGAACTCCAATGTAAGAAATTTTTGTTTTAAATTTGTCTTTTTTATAAAAAGCGTTGTTCTGAACGTTTTTTTACTAAATTTCTTTCACTATTTATTTTATTATGGTAAATAAAATGTTTAAAAGTGAATAATAAAAATATTTATCTTCTTTCTCAAAGCGAATACTTCAAATTCAAATGAATTGTCCTTTTAGAATAAAACATAAATGAATATCAAACTTTTGATTTAGGGATATTTTAAAAATATTTTTTTGAGCAAATATGCATAAATACACTTGCTATTCCAAATTTTCAATTTTACAATTATATAATGAATAGTAAAATAACAAAGCAGTAAAATAAATCATTTAAGGAAAAATATTTTAAAATAACAATTTCTATTGAAATAATCACTGAAGTTCCTTACATCACGAAATATGTGTATACAAAAAGCTTTCAAAATTTATAATATTTATTGTGTTGGTTAAATAATTATAACCTATATATACTTTCATTAGTTTTAACCTTTTATTATAAATTATTTTGGACTCATATTAATATATTATAATTATATAACATCGTTTAAATAAAATATGCTAATATAACAAAATTTTGCTTATATCATGCAACGCATGGGTTCAATACTAGTATTATATAAAGAAAAGATAGAAGTGTTTCTAATGTAGTTAATTAGTCTTTATATTGTTAGTGTTAGTATTAGTACATTAACTATAACTATTATAATTCTGTATTATATGTAATAGGATTCTATTATATTTATTCATTTGTTTACCTACACTTATCGATGAAATGTATTAATAAATACGTAAAATTCGAAGCGTCGCATGAAATTGAAAGATCATCCCACTTGTAAACATGAGAATTCAAGAATTTCTATAACGCATGACGTGGCACATCCAGAGACCTTATCACCAAATTTAAAATACTATAATATAGATTTAAATAAAAGGTTAAGATGTTATAAATTGATGTAGAAATTTTAGATTAGATAAGAAATAATAAGTGATCAACTGTTGTTAAAGTATAAGATGAGACAACAAAAATATTAATATAATGGTTTCCCGAACTCTCACCCAACTCAAGTCAATAACCACAATGAATAATCAATTACATTATCCTACAAAAATAAATGGGCAATATTGAGGACACAAATTTTTTTTACAAAAATACAGATATAAAATGAGGTAACGATATTTTATTGATTTTATCGATTCTGTACCCGTAAACTCTAAATAAAAACACCAACAAATTCATGACATCATTTTGTTAACCAAATTTTGTGACATTTTTTTGTAACTTTAGTATCACCAAAATAAACTTCCTTCGTCTCACTCGAATTAGGACATTTTGTCATTTTGAATATCCCACTCGAAATAGGAAAACCACAAAATGGAAATGTTTGATGTAATCATACTCACTTTCACACTAACAACAACTTTCCACTTATTATCCTCTACCCCACCTAACAATGGAAATTCTTCACTAAGGATTTCCATCGTTGCCTTGTTTTATTAATTTTTTTTAACAAAATTAAACTGTTGGTTTATTTATCCTTATACCTAGATAGATGTGAAGTTTGGGCCATTTAAGGCTTGTAGAAGGATTCTCTTCGATAGAATTCTTATTGTAGGGATTTCTCTTCGGTAGAAGTTCCTGTTGATGTTTCACTGCATCAGTTGACATCAAAGTAGGTAAAATACTGGGAAGATGACCGATAACAACGGTAATAATAACGACACCTATGCTGTTATTTATGCAATAAATAATCAGTTGGATCGCGCTCGACGTAAGGATTTTTTTGCCTAGACCAAGCGAACTAGGAACGTTCCGAAGCAGGTCGTCACAAGAGACAAGCAGATGTATAGATTAATGAAATCCAGACCGAGTCGATGCAGAACGTTCATAACAACAACGACATACGACGGATGCCGTATTCGTCAGCTTGTTGAAGCGCTAAAATTTGCAGAATATGAACGTGTTGCTGAAGAACATCGATGTGCCTATCAACGTGCTGATGAAGAACTTCGTGCTCAGAGATCGAGGTTGTTAATGCAGACTGTGGGTGTTACCACAGGTGCTATCACTGGCAGTTGGGTGTTACCCGAACTGTAATGAGTTGTAATTTAATAATTCTTTCCATATTATTTTATATCCTAATGTCTAATATTATTTGCAAGATATATGTGTTTTTTTGGTCCATATTTCAGGTTAAATATATGGCTGGATTAAATGCTAAAATCAAGGAAGAAGTTGTTGGAGGAATTATTCGTAAACGAAGATTTACGAATAATGTTTACTTGGTCCATATTATTTGATGAAGGAATAAAAACGTGGGAAGACCAAGTCATGGAGTTGTTGCTGATTAATTGAAGAGTACAATACCAAGAAATCAAGAGAGTACAAGGGATAAAGCATGGACTTGGGCTTCAAGAAATCGGTTGCTACATTCTAGGGAAGTTGGCGTATGAAGAGGAATTCAAGCCAAGAAATCTCTCCACTCCTCTCACACGATCTGAAGGTCCAAGGCTGTTATTTTGGAGTAGCCTCCAAGGCATTGGAAGGCTATAAATAGGCTAGGTGTGTTTCATTTGAAGTAGGCCAAATATCAAACACACACACCATAGCACAAGAGAGACAAAGTTCTTTGGTTCGCATATCCTTCCTCCCTTGTGATTCTAGCTTAAACACTGAGTGTTTAAGAGAGTGTTGGCTAAGGATAGGATTCGTTCTTTGTCTCATTTAGTTCCATAGAGCATTATCATTGTATTAGCAATAGGGAACTTTCGGCTTTGTAATTTTGCTATATTGATTATAAAGTCTTCGCCATCTAGGCACACTCAAGTTATATATTTATATAACTTGAGAAAATTATATCTTGTGTTATTTATTTCCGCATTTGCACAAAGTTTTTATAAACTATTTATTTTGGTGTGTGTGTCTTTGTCCGTCGATGTGTTAACCAAGGTGTTGGGTAACATCTACGGTAACATCTCTTTCCGGTGAAGCCATTGACAATTTCAATTGGTATCGAGCAGGTCACTTGACGATACTAAGTGCTTGGTCTAGGTGTCATGGCTTATGATCCGGCTAATCCTAATAATAAGCGTCTTCCTGTGTTAGATGGCTCGAATTATTGTTATTGGAAGATCCGTCTACGCTCGCATATCAAATCAATTGATCTTCGAGCATGGCGATCTATAACAAATGGTTACTCCTTACCAATGTTACCTGCCGATGAAGATGGTGACGTACAAGTCAAACCTGAATCGAGAATGGAACATGGAAGAGATCAACCAAGCTAGTTTCAATGAAAAGGCACTTAATGCCATTTTTGAGTGGGTTGATATGCATATTTTCAAACTTATTCAAAACAGTTCCACTTTGCAAAAGAAGCATGGGATATTTTACAACGTTTTTGTGAAGGTGATGGCGGTGTGCGTGAAACTAAGCTTAGGGGTCTTACTAGCAGATTTGAAAGATTAAGGATGGGTGAAAATGAAACTATTCCTTCTTATTTTGAAAAATTATTTGATATTGCTAATGAGTGTCAATTGTTGGGTGAACCTTTTACCAACAAACAACTTGTCTCAAAAGCAATTAGAACCCTTCTGAGCGTTTTAATATGAAAGTTTCATCTATTGAAGAGGCTCACAATCTTGCAACTATGGATATCAATTCTTTAATGAGTATTTTGAAAAACTTTGAGTTAAATCTCTTAGATCAAAGTGAAGCATCTAAAGGGAAAAATGTTGTTTTGAAAACTCAAGCCTCGAGTTCTTTGGATGAAAACGAAGATGAGGTTTTTGAAGAAATTGATGAGAATGCTAGTGTTGCTTTACTTGCTAGAAAATACAATTCTATGGTTAGAAAGTATAACAATGAAAAATGCAGGTGAAAGCAAAGGAGAAGCAAACCAAGGTCTATGATTCGATGCCAAAAAGGACTTTCCCATCTAACCCAAAGTTGAACCCAAGAAGAGCATCATCTGATCAGTTAAGGTCTGATCCAAAGCACATTGAATCCATTCAATGTCATGCTTGCTCGGGTTGGGGTCACTATTCCAATGAGTGTGCAAATACTCTAAGGAAGAGAGGAAAGAACCTATGGGTTTCTCTCGGTGATGATGAGGATGAAGGACCATCTCAGGAGGTAGAATCGATCAAACAACCATGTTTGTCACAGTAAGTAACACGGAAAGGACAGTGTTACCCAAGGTGTTATCCACCGAGATAACATCGTGATCACACCCGACAGGTATGATGAATTATGTGATAATAATGTCTGTTTGTTTTGTTAGCTCTTCTAACCCCGATACAGGAAGTACACAAGAGGATGAGCAGTAGCAAAGATGATCTCATTTCCGGATTAAAAGACCTTTACGAGGCATTGCTCGTGGAATGGAAGAAAGAGAACAATTTGGTTAAGTCCTTAACCAAGAAGAATGAAGGACTCCAGGCCTATGTGACTCATATGGAGGTTCAAGCAACAAAGAGAGAAATCGAGCTTGAAAGAGTCAAGGGCAATTTGACTCTAGCCGAAACCACCTTGAAGAAGCTCAACACTGGATCTACCAAATTGGATGAGATCTTGAACTTGAGTACACATCTCAGAGCAGGTATTGGTTTTCAAGAATCTTTGAATAGTATTCTTTCTACTTTGTCTATGAATGATAATGAGAATTGTTTTGTTAAGGAGCGTTTTTTTGACAAAGATTCTTCTTCAAAAGAACCATGTGACAAAGGGAAGGTGTGTCAATACTGTCACACACCTGGACATTTTAAAAATAAATGCCATATTGTTTCGAAAAAACTGTCCAGTCCCTTGGTGTTACCTGAGGTGTTGCCCGGCACAGGATAACACACCCAGTCAGAATGGTAAAAATTAAAAAAAGGTGTGAAAACCAAAAGCTAATCTGAAATGTGATGTTGTGTACACTGCTTTAAAAACAAATATTGAAGGTTCTTGGTACTTTGATAGTGGGTGTTCACGTCATATGACAGGAACAAAATTGTTTTTAAAAGACTATGAAACAATTCATGGGGGTAGTGTAACTTATGGTGGTGGGAGCAAGAGTAATATCATTGGGAGAGGGACACTAAATGTGTTTGGATTTCCAACCTTAAAGAATGTCTTACATGTTGATGGACTTGTAACTAATTTAATTAGTATTAGTCAACTTTGTGATGACAACTTAGAGGTGAAATTTAATAAAGATACTTGTGAAGTTTATGACAAGATTAACAATTGTGTAATGACAGGTACAAGATCTAGTGATAATTGTTATCTTGTTGAAGACAAGCAAGTATGCCATTCGGCAAAACTTGATAACACTACATTGTGGCATCAAAAGTTGGGACATGTTCACTTTCGTAACATAGAAAAGATTGTTAATCTAGATGATGTCCAAGGCATTCCTAGTCTTGATCTTAAACAAAAAATTGTTTGTGAGGATTGTCTCAAAGGGAAACAAACTCGTGTTACCCATGGTGCTGCCCAACACAATGAGCAACACACTGGTACTACACATTGTTTTCAACTCTCGCATATGGATCTAATGGGTCCACTTGAGATAGAAAGTTTTGGGGGCAAGAAATATACTTATGTCATTGTTGATGATTTTTCACGATTTACATGGGTTTATTTTTTAAGGGAAAAATCTGAGACTTTTGAAAAGTTCAAAATCTTGCACTCTAAGATCAAAAACATGTTTTGTGCTTCAATTTTTCGAATTAGGTCCGATCATGGGAGGGAATTTGCGAATGTTTCTTTTTCAAATTTTTGTGAAAGAAAAGGTATTCACCATGAATTTTCAGCCCCAAAAACACCTCAACAAAATGGGGTAGCTGAAAGGAAGAATAGGACTTTACTTGAAATGACTCGTGTGATGTTATTTTCAAAAAGAATTTCGAAAAGATTTTGGGCAGAGGCACTAAATACGACTTGTCACACAGCCAATAGAGTTTTTCTAAGACCCGGCACAACCATGACTCCATACGAAATTTTGAATGGTAGAAAACCAAAAGTTCATTATTTTCATGTCTTTGGTTGTGTGTGTTACATTCTCAATGATCGGGACTACTTAGCAAAATTGGACTCTAAGAGTGATAAGGCCATTTTTCTTGGTTATGCTTCAAATAGTCGTGCATATAGGGTATTTAATCTAAGGCTAAAAACCATCCAAGAATCCATGAATATTATTTTTGATGATCACTCAAGTATTGCAGGAGAAAATGTTCAAGAGACACCCTTGAAGTCAGTTGGAAGAAGTCCCTGCATAGGTGTTACCACAGTGTTACCACGAGTGCTAACACCGATAGTAACACGTAAACCGAGCAGGGTGTTACCATTGATGAGATAACACCTCGATAGCATCCTGATTCCACCCAGCAAATGAAGATCAAGAAGGAGTTGAAACAGGGTTCACGAGAATGTGAGAAGAGATCCTCCACCTAGAATCAGTAGGAATCATCCCACAACCCAAGTAATTGGGAGGTGAATGAGGGTGTACAAACAAGACGTATGAATGCCATTAGTGACCGTGACATGGTAAGGTATGTGTGCATGTCCACCACATACTCAAAGGTAACATACTCTTGTTTTACTTCATTGTAGAACCTAAAAATGTGATTGAAGCTTTAAAAGATAATTTTTGGATTCAAGCAATGCAAGATGAACTTGATCAATTTGCTCGTAACAATGTTTGGTCTTTAGTACCCCGTCCCTCAAACACTAATGTTATTGGGACAAAATGGATTTTCAAAAATAAGACCGATGAGTATGGAAACATTGTTAGGAACAAGGCTCGTCTTGTGGCTCAAGGCTATACACAAGTGGAAGGTATTGACTATGACGAGACCTTTGCACCTGTGGCTAGAATTGAGTCAATAAGACTTTTATTGGCCATTGCTTGTTTTTTTAAAATCACATTGTTTCAAATGGACGTCAAAGCAGCCTTTTTAAATGGATACTTAGATGAGGAAGTTTTTGTTGAACAACCAAAAGGCTTTGAAGATCCATTTCAACCAGACCATGTGTATAGACTTGATAAAGCTCTTTATGGGTTGAAGCAAGCTCCACGTGCATGGTATGGTAGGTTAACTAGTTTTTTACTAGAATATGGTTTTACTAGAGGAGAAGCAGATAGGACTTTATTCATTCTTAAACATGGAAAAGAACTTGTCGTGGTTCAAATCTATGTTGATGACATAGTATATGGCTCTACATCAAAAACTTGTTTAAATGATTTTGTAGAGGCTATGACATCAACATTTGAAATGAGCATGATGGGGGAACTTAACTTCTTTCTAGGCATGCAGGTTAAGCAATCAAGTGAAGGGATTTTCATCTCCCAAAGCAAATATGCAAGGAACCTGGTGAAGAAGTTTGAGTTGGAAGGTTCGAAGAGCTCAAAAATTCCTATGGGCACTTCTCTCAAGATTGGAAAAGATCAAGTGGGAGAAGATGTTGATCCAACCCTATATCGTTCCATGATTGGTAGTCTCCTTTACCTTACTTCTAGTCGCCCTGATTTGATGTACAGTGTGTGTGTATGTGCTAGATATCAATCCAATCCTAAAGTGTCTCACCTAAATTCTGTGAAAAAGATCATTAAATATGTTTCTGGAACTAGTGATTTAGGGATTTGGTATAGTAAAGATACTAATACTAATTTAGTAGGCTTTAGTGACTCGGATTGGGCAGGGATATGGATGATAGGAAAAGTACAAGTGGGGATGTTTTTACTTGGGAAATAATTTAGTATCATGGTATAGTAGAAAATAAAATTGTGTTTCATTATCCACAGCTGAATCAGAATATGTAGCAGCTAGTAGTTGTTGTTCACAACTAATTTGGTTAAAACACATGCTTGATGATTATGGTCTTGATAGCAATATTTTGACCTTATACTGTGATAATTTGAGTGCTATTAATATTTCCAAAAATCCTGTACAACACTCCCGTACTAAACATATTGACATCCGTCATCATTTTTTAAGAGATATGGTAGATAAAAAGATAATAAATATAGAGCATATTGATACAAAGTATCAACTTGCTGATATTTTCACAAAACCCTTAGACCATGATAGATTCTCTAGTCTAAAGAGATCTCTTGGTCTTTGCATTCTCTAAAAATTGTCCTCTGTAGTAAGGTGTTACCATGGGTGCCGATAACACCTGGGGTAACACATGTATATTAGTGCATATTTTTTGCTAGTTTGGTTTTATTCTCTCTGTTGTAAGGGTTCCCATAGTTCTCACGTGAGCTATGAGAGTTCTCACCTGCACATGCTGACCTTTTTGTTGTGGTAGGATAGCACCCGGAATAACACACTTGATAAAACTCCCTTCATATGCTTAAAGTGACAAAGTCACTAATTTTTTTGATAAATAAAAGGCAAAGGCATTTATTCATACTATTCTCTCGAGCTCGGGGCACGGTGTTCGCCGCAACGATGTACTCTTGCCAATGAGAATGTATGAGGTGATTTATGCTAAGTATTAGGGACATGGAGTTCGCTACTACAGTGTACCCTACTTGAAAGGCATAAATCACTTGGTCTTTACACTTGAAATAAAACTCGAAGCACGGAGCTCGTTACTACGATGCTTTCTTGTTTAAAGAAGTGTAAAAGAATTTTATAAATTGCTATGCCTCGTGGTCTAACAAGCTTGTTATGCCTAAAGTGTTTAAAATGCTCGGCTTATTATGCCTCAAGTGTTTGAAATGAATATATTTATCAAGGGATTTTTATCTTATGTGTTATCCTAGATGTTACCATCATTGCCATTAACATATTTGTATGTGCTATATTATGTTTTTTATTTCTTTATTTTCGGTTTTAATTAATTTTTTAAACTTTGAAAGTCTTTTTATTGTTTAAGAGTTTTAAAAGTTTGAAAAAGTCTTTAACTAACCAATTTATTCTTGATAAACAACTCAAATATCTAAGTCCTAAAATCTAGGGATTTGATTTTCAAAAACCATATGGACTTGGTATATTTGTATTTGTTTATTATTTTTTTATATATTTAAAAATTCAAAAAATTAAAAAAAAAAAAAAAAAAAAATTTTTCAAAATAATGGCCGGATGTCTTTATTTTTGTGAGGAGTTTTGTACTTGTTTTTCTTGTGGCCTAGAAAATAGGGGGAGTAAATATTGTAGTTATTTTTGTGTGGCTAGAAATAAGGGAGGTTAGGTAAATATTTAATGTAATTATTTTTAGTGGCTAAAAAATAGGGGAGATTAATTAAAATAGGAGATAATTAGAGGAAGTAGGATAAGTCTTGAAAAATTAATTCCTAATCTAATTCCTATTTTTTCTCCTCTCTCTCTAACCGCCCTAATCCCCTTCTCTCTCTACACGGTAAATACCCCTTCCTCGTCACCGTCAATCCCTCACTCTCAAACCTTCCAAAATCAACAACCTTCCTAAATTCCAAACCCTTCCTAAAACCCTAACCATGGCAACCCCTACCAAAAAGCAATCCGCCCCTTTGGAGGTATCTCCTGGTCTGGGTTCAAGTGGTCCTGGGCCTCACGACACTTCGACCACCCCTCTCAATGTGTCTCCGGCAATGACAATGTCGGTTGATGATCCTCCTTTGGTGACAACAATGGCGCAACCCTTGCCCATTGTGACCTTACCACCTCTTCCACCCGTTCCATCAACCAAAAAGCCAAAAAGAAAAGCCATTGCTCACAAATCCTCGGACAACCCGTCAAAAAGAGGAGCTCAAGTAGGCTCACTGCAATGAGGCACAAAGGGACCTCTAAATCCAACACATCCTCCGATCCTGTTGAAGTTTCTGAGGAGTCTTCACTTGGTCTCTCCTGCTCATGTTTCGGATGAAGATTTCCATGCCGATGCCGAAAAGAGCCATTCTGTTGAGACATTTGAAGATTGGGAGATTGAGGAAGAAGAACCCTTGTATGAAGTTAAGAAAAGAAACATTAAAGGCAAAAGCAAGTGGATCGCTTGTCAAAGATGTTACCCAGAAAGCCGCAACACCCAAGGTAACATCCTCTGCTTTCTAAAGCTTCAAAGTCTTCAATTAGTGAAGTTTGCTTATTCTCGAGTCCTCCGATTTCCTTGAGAAAGAGTTTGATGACGTGAATACTGCTTTTCCAAAACCTTACTTCTCATTGGAGTTTTATCGAAAAGAAAATATGGAGTTTTGGTTAAGGCATAGTGACACAAAAATTCTCAAAGAAAAGCACATTGACGAGGTTGATTTCAAAAAGCATGGTATATTTCAGTTCTTGGAGGATAGAAATTTTTTGAAAGCTAACTTGCATCCTTCGAAATTTGTTGAAGCTATAGTCAAAAATTTCTATGCCAACCTTCATGCCAACCTAGATAATGAAAAGTCCGATCAATTTGGAAAGGTGTTTTTAAGGAACAAAATTTTTTCTATTACTCCTTCTTTGATCAACAAGACTTTAGGACTCCCAAATTTGGATGATGATGGTCCTATTTGTTCATAAGGATGAAATTGCTAGGTTTATCTCTCATGATGTCGTGCATGAATGGCCCTCCAATCCTAATCCCAAAACCAAAGTTCATTTTCTTGCTTCCCGTCTCACTTCACTCTTTGCCGTGCTTCACAAGCTTTGCATATTTAATTGGGTTCCTACTTCTAACGAGCAATATGTGACATTGCAACAAGTTGAAATCTTGTATAAGTTAGGAAAGAGTCGAAGAGTGAACTTGGGTAGATTGATCTTCAAACATTTGGCTTCGTGGGGTAGAAGAAAAGACATTACTATGTTTCCTTACCCTTCTTTAATCTTCCAAATTTTGAAATCTCAAAAATTGCCCATTGAAGAGTCGGATGAGTATACACCCAGTCTTGATCTCTATGCTATAGATTCCCAATGACTAAGAAGAATACCAAGAGTGTGAGATACACAGTGATCTTCCTTGGTCAAAGATAAATGAATTTGGGTCAAGTGATGCGGTTTCTGCTAAGGGTGTTACTCAATCTGTTATCCCAAATGTTACTCCGAAATCTCCAAGTTTTTCAGTACAGATGCAGGCTCATGTTCTTGCTAATGTATACAATTTGTTGGGAATGCTTCACCAACAATACCAAAGACCACAGCTTTTGGCGTTTCTCCACAAACAAACTTCTACCATTTCCGAGATTGTGCAAGGTTGGACAAAGCTCAAGGAGATTACCGATGAATTCATCCAAAGAGGGTTTCTTCCCAAACTGGGGGAGTTGATAGTGCCATGGAGCTGGTCCAAGTGGTGGTGGTGTTGGAGATGCCAGCTGGCTGCCGCAGATGTTACCGATGGTGCCGACTTAGATGCCGGAGATGAAGAAGGGGATGATCAGGAGGAAGATGAAGCCGATGATGAACGAGAAGAGTGAGTACAATACATCGCCCGAAGGTTGATGTTGCACGCTCTTATGGTGATGATATTTTTTGGTGGTTGAAAAACAATTTACTTTTATGTTTTTATTTGGAACATGTTTTAAATACTTTGGTGGTTTGTTTTATTTGCTTATGGTGCTTAAACTTTTAGGGTTGTTTTGAACATGGGGTAGCTTAGTAACTTTGATTTATCTTTGGTACTTTAGGTTACTAGTTAGTTGGAAAACTTATTTTGGAAAATATGTTTTGATAACTAGTATTTTTGTGATAAATCATTGTAGTTGTTAATGCCTTGATTATGGGGGAGTTGATAACTATGAAGTTGCTCTGGATGGCTAACAATATCTTGCAGGGGATCAAGACTTTAGAGTTTGGAAAGAAATTATAAATTATGGGGAGATTGTTAATGCAGACTGTGGGTGTTACCACAGGTGCTATCACTGGCAGTTGGGTGTTACCCGAACTGTAATGAGTTGTAATTTAATAATTCTTTCCATATTATTTTATATCCTAATGTCTAATATTATTTGCAAGATATATGTGCTTTTTTGGTCCATATTTCAGGTTAAATATATGGCTGGATTAAATGCTAAAATCAAGGAAGAAGTTGTTGGAGGAATTATTCGTAAACGAAGATTTACGAATAATGTTTACTTGGTCCATATTATTTGATGAAGGAATAAAAACGTGGGAAGACCAAGTCATGGAGTTGTTGCTGATTAATTGAAGAGTACAATACCAAGAAAGCAAGAGAGTACAAGGGATAAAGCATGGACTTGGGCTTCAAGAAATCGGTTGCTACATTCTAGGGAAGTTGGCGTATGAAGAGGAATTCAAGCCAAGAAATCTCTCCACTCCTCTCACACGATCTGAAGGTCCAAGGCTGTTATTTTGGAGTAGCCTCCAAGGCATTGGAAGGCTATAAATAGGCTAGGTGTGTTTCATTTGAAGTAGGCCAAATATCAAACACACACACCATAGCACAAGAGAGACAAAGTTCTTTGGTTCGCATATCCTTCCTCCCTTGTGATTCTAGCTTAAACACTGAGTGTTTAAGAGAGTGTTGGCTAAGGATAGGATTCGTTCTTTGTCTCATTTAGTTCCATAGAGCATTATCATTGTATTAGCAATAGGGAACTTTCGGCTTTGTAATTTTGCTATATTGATTATAAAGTCTTCGCCATCTAGGCACACTCAAGTTATATATTTATATAACTTGAGAAAATTATATCTTGTGTTATTTATTTCCGCTGCACAAAGTTTTTATAAACTATTTATTTTGGTGTGTGTGTGCTGTCCGTCAGTGTGTTAACCAAGGTGTTGGGTAACATCTACGGTAACATCTCTTTCCAGTGAAGCCATTGACAATTTCAGAGGTATTATTGTAGAATCTCAAAAATAGTGTCAACTCTTAATCACAGGCAAGTACCGAAGTTACTGCCGATTAACTTGTAGGTTACGAGGCCACTTCCCCATGTTACTCGCCGGTCCAGAGATTAGGAGGAGATACAACTCCAAAAGATATACTAGTGCAGAGGATGGAGGAGATGGGGATGGTTTATGTGAGGTTGAGATAAAAGAATTAAATCAATTTATTAATGCATATACCATATTCCATGATCATGCCCTAAAGGAGTCCAAGGAAGAGGTGGATTTGAGGGATGAACTATATCTTAGGTGGGTGGTGCCTGGTGTGTGCAACTATAAGAAGACCACAAATTCAGAAACTTTTCGGGTAAACGACAAATTCAGGTAACGTACTATAGGATTTTTACAATTAATGAAACATACTACGATTTGACATCTTAATATAACGTACTTTACCATCTCAGTTCATATAATGGAACATACCCTAACAACGTTAAAAAGATAACAAAAATGTCAACAAAATAAGAAAAAAACTAACCCCCATTAAATATATTTAACATTCATTAGCCTATTTAATGGGTGGATTCGGAAAATCGCCGGCGAACGTGAGATATTACCGAGGAAATAGAAACAGAGAGTGCTTGACAGGCTTGAGATTTGAAAGGGCAAGAGATATGAATAATATCCTCATCGACTCCAATTCAATTTCCCTAATTAACCAATTTCTTCAAAAAATACACAAAATCAAATCTCAAAAATTAGATATGATTTTTAGGGAATGTTAAGATAGAATGGATCCCAGGTCAAAAAAATTTGAAATCAAAAGTTGAAGTGGTTAGTGAAATCAAAACAAGAAGATTGGGTACAGACGACGACCATTGACGATGCTAAGAACGTTAGCAACAGTGGCAATAACCAACTGGGTTGTCCAAAAATACCAATTAATTAAACCAATCTGAAGAATGAAAAGGGGTGGAGATCTAGGACGGTGCCGAAAAAGATGAGAGGAGAAGACAAGTCGACTACCGCGAGGGAGGAGGATTTCTTACCAGATTTAGATACTGAGAAGCAACCGGAGATGAAGGTGATGCGGGAGCAGATACCGAAGTGGGTGGGTTTGGCGAGGTAGGGATGGAGATGCCGACAGTTGAACTGGGAGAAGGTTAGGTGTGGCTGCGAAGGGAGGAGGCGGATGGGAGAGAAGAAGGGATTTGGTGGGGTTTTTTTTTTCTCCTTTCATTTTCCAGCTTGGAGAGGGTGGTTTCACACATAATTGGGTTAGTAATGTTAATTTTTTAACAATTGTTATTTTATTTAACAAGTTGGTTCATTTCGTTAATAAAAATTAACGTTATTCAACTATGTTACCTTATTTATAACGAGACTGAAAAGTATGTTACATTATGTTGTCAATTCTTAGTATGATCTATTAATTGTAATTGAGGGTATAGTACATTACATGTTATTGTAATTATTCCGAAAATTTCAAACATGTCTAGAGAGTATAGTTTTGTCAGTGGAAGAAATCATCCTTCATCAAATTGTGCAGAAAAGACGAATCTACTTAAAGTATCTATTCAAGTGGGGTGATACTTATGTTGTCAATTCTTAGTATGATCTATTAATTGTAATTGAGGGTATAGTACATTACATGTTATTGTAATTATTCCGAAAATTTCAAACATGTCTAGAGAGTATAGTTTTGTTAGCGGAAGAAATCATCCTTCATCAAATTGTGCAGAAAAGACGAATAGACGAATCTACTTGCGCACTGCAAACCCCAATTTTAATTATCATCCTAAGTGCAGTCCGCTCAAAATCACTCACCTTGCCTTTGCGGATGACCTTATGTTGCTGTCTCGTGGGGATGAGATTTCTGTTGCTATTCTTCTTGATTGTCTTAAGGACTTTGGGGCTGTCTCGGGGCTTCAAATGAATGTGCAGAAATCTAACATCTATATTGCCGGTTTAAGGGAGCAAGAGGCTGCCTCTATTCTTGATTTTTCTGGGCTCTCTATTGGCACTATGCCCTTCAGATATCTTGGCATCCCTTTAGCTGCGCAGAAGCTTAAGTCTATCTTTTTTGAGCCGCTGTTTGACAAGATCCGAGGCTGCATTAATGGTTGGAGCAGCAGCTCCTTATCTTTCGCTGGCCGCACTGAGTTGGTTCGCTCTATTCTGCAAGGTGTGGGCTGCTTTTGGCTTTCTATCCTCCCTGTTCCAGCTGTTATTTGCCTTAAAATTATTCAGCTTTGTCATAATTTTCTTTGGGGTTATGGTTCCGCTTCTGTTTCTTGGAGCAAGATCTGCCTTCCCAAATCCGAGGGAGGGCTAGGCCTTCGAGACTTGAAAATCTGGAATCGCTCGCTCATTGCGAAATCCCTTTGGAATATTCATGGGAAAAAAGACACGCTTTGGAACAAATGGGTCAGTCACTATTACCTCCAAAACTGTTCTATTTGGGAGTGGAAGGCCAAGCCTAGTGACTCACCTCTTGTCAAATTTATTCTTGAGGTTCGGGACAGCCTTGTTAGCAAATGTGGGGGTCCTGTTGAAGCTGCAAATAAATTAAATTGCTTGTTGGCAAAGCCGTTGTTTCAACGCACTCGAGAGGCCTATGATTTCTTAAGGTCTTCTTGTCAGAATGGCCTGAGGATGGCAATTCACTTGTTGTTTGCAGGGCCTTCAATTCTTCCCAAGCATTCCTTCATTCTTTGGCTTTGTGCTCTAGATCGTATGAAAACCAAGGATCGCCTGACTTTTCTTGAAATGGACGGCACTTGTGTTTTTTGCAAACAGAATTTTGAGACGCTTCGGACTTGTTCTTTGAATGTGCTTTTTGTCGTGAGGTTTGGGACAGAATTAAAGTCCTGGATTGGCATCCAACGTCAAGCTTCAACTCTCAAAAGCTCTTTTAAGTGGCTGCGTAAAGAAGCCAAGGGCAATAGTTGGCAAGCCCGTAAAGAAGCGGACGTACTTGCTTCAACCGTTTACCTCCTTTGGAATGCCCGAAACGATTTTTCTTTGAGGGCGAAAATTTCTCTTCTGATGGCCTTATTCGGAAAATCAAAACACAAGTATACAAAGTAATTTTTGCTTTGTATCCTAATGTTTTGATTCTTTTGAGCACCTTACTCGCTGATAGATAGGGTCTTTTGGCCTCCCGAGCATGTTCGGGTTTGAGGCTTGTCTTTTGTTTGGTGAGTAGCCAAGTTGTGGCTGCCCCAATTTCTGTTCAAACCCTTTGTTGTTTGGGTTCTCTTGTATAGTTTTGATCTATTTATATAATCTTTTTCCTGATAAAAAAAAAGTGGGGTGATACTTTCAAACAAAACATAGGGCTGAAAAGATAGGGACAATACAAGCTACAGCGAAGCGAAACATTGGGATTCTAAATGCTAGGTACAAAGGGGGTCTGGACTCGGGGTCGAATCATTTTCAAAGGAGAGAAGTATGATGTAGCAACAGAATGAGTTGTACCTTCGTTATTCTCTGATTTGCCATTTTTGTTTACTTATTATATTAAGTATGATTAATAAATTTATATTTTCGTCGTGTAATGTTGGTTTGAACCATAGAAGTATATTGGCTTGTTCAAATCATAGCACCATTGTTGATTTAGGTCGATAATCTTTTCGGTATGTTATTCGTTTCGAGGATTTCCATCGTGATTTTCCTTTTGTGTTGATTTACGCTGCGTCACATTCTCTCTCGTACCTCACTTTTTCTACTCACAACACCTACTACTCTACTAGAAACGATATATTTTCGCACGAAAAATTTCGTGGGTAATAAGCCAATTCCGTGGGTAATACTAATTACAGACGGAATATGTACGTAGCACGTCCGTGGGTAAATTTTTGTTGGTAATAACGACGGAATATTCTGTTGATTTTATCCTCAGAAACCTAAAATATCAGTCGAAAAATTAGAAAAATTGCGTCGGTAAATTTCAACTGGTGTTTTATTTTTTTGTAGTATTTATCTTTCAAAATGACTTTTTGGTAAATGCCTAAAAACAAAATACGTAGTGACAATAAGAGCTTGTTTGGTAAACTGAAAATTAAGATATGAAAATGTAGAGATGAAATTATTAAGTTGTTGAAGTTTAAAACTTGAGTTTGTTTGATAATCACAAACCATTTACATCTAAATTTAATCAAAATTTCTACTCAACACTCAAAAATTATTTGAATTAATGATTATATAATAAAAATAAAGTTATCATAAACATAATTAGATTGTATTTAATTTTTTATTGATATTTTCTTTGTCTCATTATAAAATTTATCTTGACTATTTTTGTCAAGTTAACTAAACTTTAATAAAAAATGAATAAAATTTAATTATAATACTCTATTAAAAATATTATCAATATTTAATACTAAATATATACATTAAGTTAAAATATTTCAACAAACAAAAAAGTAACAATGAATAAATAAATTAAATAAGTTGATGGATGAATTTGAACTTTTTTTTTTTTTTTTTGTCTTTCTTTCCTCCTCTTACTTTTTAAAACTCCTCTTCCCAACTTAAAATTAATACTCCCTCCGTCCCAGCCGAAAAGCCACAAATTTCCTTTTTGGGCGTCCCATTTAAAAAGGCACAGTCCCAAAAAGAAAACTTTTTAATACTATTCCACCCACTCATTCTCTCTCCTACTTTACTTTTACACTCACAACATTCTCTCTCCTAACTATTCCTCCCACTCATTCTCTCTCCTATTTAATTTTTCATACTCACAACATTTACACTTTTTCTCTTTCCTACATCACTTTCCTTAATTTGCGTGCGAGGCACAAACTTTGCCTTTTGGGCTGGGACGGAGGGAGTAGTATTTTTAAGATAATACTCCCTCCGTTCCACCGATCTTAAGAAAACTTTTCATTTTGGGTGTCCCACCGATTTTAAGAATTCCAAAAATGGAAAGTTTTTATTATTAAGAAAATTTTTCATTTTGGGCGTCCCACCGATTTTAAGAATTCCAAAAATGGAAAGTTTTTATTATTTTTATACTCTTTCTACTCCACTCATTCTCTCTCCTACTTTACTTTTTTTTTTTTTTTTTTTTTTTTTTTTTGCACGCGGGGTCTTAGCCTGATGGTTAGAATTCATGGCTTCCAATCTGGAGGTCATGGGTTCGATTCCCCCACCAGTGGTTAGAGGGAATGACATTGCCTTCCCTATCATAGCTAGGCGCCTCTGTGAAGTGCATCAAGGGGGAGCGGTGAAATGTGTTGATCCCCTTCTTTTTTTTAAGAAAAAAAAAATAAAAATTCTAACTTTTCGTACGGAGTATTACATGCTTAATTAATTTCATTCAGTTAAAACTTTTGTACGGAGTTGGCGTATTATCGAACGTTAATCTGCACAATTCTAATATCATTTGCACTTTCTAAATATTTAGTTTTACAAATATTTAGTTTTACAGTAATAAAATGAATAGCAATTCTTTTTTTAATAAAAAACCATTTAGGGACAATTTTTCTGCAAAAAAGTAAATAAATTATTTTGAGATTTAAGTAGGGATAGCCAAACCGAACCGAAATCGAATAAAAAAAGCCCGGAATCGCCACGAAAATCGGAATCGGGGTAACCGAAACCGGTTTGAATAAGAGCCGGTTACGGGTCACAAAAATGGTGAACCGAACCGGAATCGAAACCGTGAACCGGACGAAAATATCCTTTTTTCAATAGAATCGGACCGAAATCGGACCGGAAAAGCCCAGAACCGGAGCAAATCGGGGAGAAAACCGAAACCGGAGTAACCGGATCCGAGGTTAGGCCTGGCCGATTAAGGATCACCATATTGCCGAACCGAAATCGGCGATTTTCAAACCGAAACCGATCCCGAATCGATTTTGGCCATCCCTAAGGAGGAGTATTTGATAATCGACAATGGCATAGAAAACATTGAGCTTGCAAGGCTAGAAAGGATTTTGTGACACCCACACTAGCATTCAAAATTAATTAAAAAAAAAAAAAAGGGATTTTTTGTGTGCTTTACATGTCACATAATTACCAGATTAATAAGAAAAAGAACTTAAACATTTCTCTACTATGATAAATCTAACTTACTTATGAGCAAGTTTTGGGAGAAACTAGTTTCTCCGTAAATTATAAAAAGTCCATTTTTTTTTCTACTTGCAAGTAGTTAGCGAATATTTAGGAACAGTTTATAAAACAGGACTTTCTATAACTTAAGGAGAAATTAGTTTCCCCCAAAATATTGTGCTTACTTATAGCCCTCACAATTTTTTTGAACCTATAGGTAAATGCCTTAATCCACTCGGCCTTGTTCGTAAACAATATTAACGACGACACACAAATTAAAATAAATAAATTAGTTAAACTTATTTAGTTATCATGATTTTATAACTAAAACTGGTATTGCACCGGTGCAATGCACTGAGGGTATAAAAATATTTTTTATTATATTTAATTATCAATGAATTCAATTAAATACATATTCATATAATAACAATGTATATATTCTGCAAATGGTAATGCTATATTGTGTAAAATAACTTTAATACAGATTACTATGTGTTAAATTTAAAGCATATAATAACGTTATATATATACATGTGTGTATACACTGTGTAAATAACTTTAATTACATAATACGTGTTAAAATTAAAGAAATAGCACTACTAAAGATTGCAATCAAATTTTATTCTATGGCACAAATTAAGCATCACATTATTGAAGGACAATTTTGATGAAAAAATGAAATAAGTTTAACGTTGTTTATCGAATAGTTTATTCAACCTATACTATTATTGACAAACATGTTGAACACTTTTGTAACATTGCAAAATTGTTCAGACTTCCACAATTATATCGCTAAATTTAGATCCCAAAATCACAATCATACAATCATATAACACTCAGAAATTATTTTTATCAAATCAATTAACTTAACTTTCACATTCCCTTTCTCATTTAAGTAAGGGTCACAAAAGATTTCTAACCACCAAGAAGCTTTTATGTTGTTTGGGGGGAATTTAAAAATAAAATAACATTTGTTATTATTACTAATACCAACTACAGTTAAATATTCTTTTAAAAAAAACTACATCTAAATATAACATTTTTTTAAAAAAAGAAAAAACTAATAAATAATAGATAACTGTTATATGATCGATAAATTATAGACATGTAGCTGATACCATTTCTAACTGGATAATATTTTTTTCTTGGTTCTAAAAATGAATGACTATTTTATTTTATTTTACTTTCAGAATACTCTATTTTTTCAAAAAAAAAAGTAGTAGTAAATATTTATAAATATATTTGCAATACACTTTTGAATTTCTTGTATTTCAAGTATATAATGAAAATATAAGAAAAAAATTGTAAAATATAATTTAGAGATAAAATTATTTTAAGAAATAGAAAATTTATGAGATTACTTAAAGCATCATATTATTTCATGTTAATTTTACTAAAAAGAAAAAAAATCCATTATCTCCACAAAATTAAAAAAACAATGTTATTATTTTATATGGAGAATGGAAACATTGAAATTCATCGTTTTACGAAACGGGCTACTCGAATTTTAATGCTGATTCAACAAACAAAATAATCGATACTAAACTGTTGTTTAATTATACTATAGTTTAAATTAATTGGCTAGGAGCCGAAGCATTTCAAGCAAGTTATATTCAATCATTGTCATCATTCATTTATCATGTCTGTCCAACTTTTAATTTGAGATTGAATGGTATCAACCAAAATTTAAGAATTATCACTATTTTAATGTTTATTGATTACTATTAATATTCAAAGTGTAAGAGAGAAAGAAGTTTCCTAAATCTCTCCAATTAGTTTTCTAATATCTCTAGTCTTCCTTTTGTATATTGTTTCCTTATTTTCTCATTCCTTCTTTGTATTGGATTCTAGAATCCTAGTCCTAGAAGTATTCTCTCTATTACTTGTATAAATACTCTTCATGGTGATTGTAGACACTCCATTCTGAACACATCGGATCATACTTATACCACTCTAAGTCTCGCTTTGAGTCAAGAAGTAGAAATTCACCATTTCGTCATGTTTCGTTAAGTTTTGACTAACTACCGTTAGTTTGGGACTAAACCGCATACGAGATAACGAGGAAAGGACAAAGCTGTCTCCACAGGAGCAATATCTCGCGCGAGATGGCGTGTCTCCCGCGCGAGATATCTCCCTCTCAGAGACGGCGGTTCCCTCGTCATTTCAACCTCTTTTCGGGATAAAACTTTATCTCTCCGGCCAACCAATGGGAGAGGAGGTCTAGAACCATCTGATAGGGTTTTAACTCTCCACTTCTTCATATCCAACCTCTATAAATACTTGGTGACTTCCAAGGCTCAAGAGGTCGGAGGTCGAAAATCCCAAACCGCGAATTTACACAACACACACACATTTTGTCGTTTTCTTTCCCTGAAAGAATCTCTCAAAATCACCCTAAAACTCACCTCATAGTTTGTTTGTCAACCTTGTTGATAAACAAGCATCTGTAGCGTTGTGAGAAAGAAATTCTTATTCCTTTTATTTTTTATGAGTCGCCACCTATATTATTTGATTGGAAACATAGAAAAACCATTTGAAAGAGATTTGAGTTCGGGGCTTAGGTTATGAAATGGGTAGGTTTAGAAGGCATCCATTTCACCCAATCCGGAGATCGGTCTTGCTAAAGAAAAGAGAGGTTTTTAAAAGAAGAAGTAAAAAACGAATCTAAATACTACAAATAAAGGTCCATTTGACGAGGTCAAACGGAATGTAGAATCGATTGCTTTGAGACCTGCCTCCATGATTTGGAGAGGCTCTAGGCCGATTCTAGATTCTATGGACTTATACCACTCTAACAATCAATTAGAAGGAAGTTTAGGGACTTACCTTGCGTGAGGTGATTTGGGCAGAGTTTCAAATCAAGTTTCAGTAGTCGGGTCTTCACACGGGCAGAGCTTCGCCCTCGGTCCTTAGTTTGGAGATTGATGCTTGTTTATCACAACAAGGTTGACAAACAAACTATGAGGTGAGTTTTTAGGGTGATTCTTTGTAGGATTCTTTCAAGGAGAGAAACCGACAAAATGTGTGTGTTGTGAAAATTCTTCGACCTCTTGAACCTTGGAAGTCACCAAGTATTTA